>OZ025251.1:39120504-39414877 GCA_964019135.1 Arenicola marina | reverse complement strand
CCCCTCCCCGCTAACTACTACACCAGGGAGCCCCCACCCCCTCCCCGCTAAATACTACACCAGGGAGCCCCCCCCCTCCCCGCTAACTACTACACCAGGGAGCCCCCACCCCCTCGCCGCTAACTACCACACCAGGGAGCCCCCCCCCTCCCCGCTAACTACTACACCAGGGAGCCCCCCCCCCCTCCCCGCTAACTACTACACCAGGGAGCCCCCACCCCCTCGCCGCTAACTACCACACCAGGGAGCCCCCCCCCCCTCCCCGCTAACTACTACACCAGGGAGCCCCCCCCCCCCTCCCCGCTAACTACCACACCAGGGAGCCCCCGCCCCTCGCCGCTAACTACCACACCAGGGAGCCCCCGCCCCCTCTCCCCGCTAACTACTACACCAGGGAGCCCCCCCCCCCTCCCCGCTAACTACTACACCAGGGAGCCCCCACCCCCTCCCCGCTAACTACTACACCAGGGAGCCCCCCCACCTCCCCGCTAACTACTACACCAGGGAGCCCCCCCACCTCCCCGCTAACTACTACACCAGGGAGCCCCCCCCCCTCCCCGCTAACTACTACACCAGGGAGCCCCCACCCCCTCCCCGCTAACTACTACACCAGGGAGCCCCCCCACCTCCCCGCTAACTACTACACCAGGGAGCCCCCCCCCTCCCCGCTAACTACTACACCAGGGAGCCCCCGCCCCTCGCCGCTAACTACCACACCAGGGAGCCCCCCCCCCCTCCCCGCTAACTACTACACCAGGGAGCCCCCCCACCTCCCCGCTAACTACTACACCAGGGAGCCCCCCCTCCCCGCTAACTACTACACCAGGGAGCCCCCGCCCCTCGCCGCTAACTACTACACCAGGGAGCCCCCCCCCCTCTCCCCGCTAACTACTACACCAGGGAGCCCCCCCCCCTCCCCGCTAACTACTACACCAGGGAGCCCCCCCACCTCCCCGCTAACTACTACACCAGGGAGCCCCCCCCCTCCCCGCTAACTACTACACCAGGGAGCCCCCGCCCCTCGCCGCTAACTACTACACCAGGGAGCCCCCCCCCCTCCCCGCTAACTACTACACCAGGGAGCCCCCCCACCTCCCCGCTAACTACTACACCAGGGAGCCCCCCCCCTCCCCGCTAACTACTACACCAGGGAGCCCCCGCCCCTCGCCGCTAAATACTACACCAGGGAGCCCCCCCCCTCTCCCCGCTAACTACTACACCAGGGAGCCCCCCCCCCTCCCCGCTAACTACTACACCAGGGAGCCCCCCCCCCCCTCCCCGCTAACTACTACACCAGGGAGCCCCTCTCCCCGCTAACTACTCCACCAGGGAGCCCCCCTCCCCCCTCACCGCTAACCACTACACCAAAGAGCCCCCCCCCCACTAACTACTACACCAGGGAGTCCCTCCCCCCCGCTAAATACTACACCAGGGAGCCCCCCCACCCCTCCTCTCACCGCCACAGCAGAGCCCCCTTCCCCGCTAACCACTTCACCAAGCAACCCTCCGCTCTAACCACTACACCAGGGAGCCCCCCCCCCATTTCCTCCCCGCTAACCACTACACCAGGGAGCCCCCCCCCCATTTCCTCCCCGCTAACCACTACACCAGAGAGCCCACCCCCCTCCGCTAACTACTACACCTGCGAGCCCCCCCCCCCCCACCTCCTTAGAATTCGCAGGGAGAGACGCACGCTGTGCGCGCCGAGTCATGAACGTCATGAACGTACGGTGTAAGGCATCGCGTAGAGATCGCGATCACAGGCATGGGATTTGTTCCAGCATCTGGTGGGGGCGTTATGACGGAATGCGCGGCTTCAAAAGGGCATTTTTATACATGTTCTCCCAGAACAAGTATCGACAAAACGAAATGAAATCGATATTGTATGTGTTTAGGCCGGAAGGGCTGAAAATGTTTGAGCTGGTTGTACGGACCGGAAAGTGTTTAAGTTGGTTGGACGAACCTGGAAGTGTTTGAGGTGGTTGGACGGACCTGGAAGTGTTGAGCTTGTTTGACGCACCTGGAAGTGTTTGAGGTGGTTGGACAGACCTGGAAGTGTTTGAGGTGGTTAGACCGACCTGCAAGTGTTTGAGCTTGTTTGACGGACCTGGATGTGTTTGAGGTGGTTGGACGGACCTGGAAGTGTTTGAGGTGGTTTGACGGACCAGGCAGTGTTTGAGGTAGTTTGACCGACCAGGCAGTGTTTGAGGTGGTTGGACGGACCTGGAAGTGTTTGGGCTGGTTGGACGAACCTGGAAGTGCTTGAGGTGGTTGGACCGACCTGGAAGTGTTTGAGCTTGTTGGACGGACCTGGATGTGTTTGAGGTGGTTGGACGGACCTGGAAGTGTTTGAGCTGGTTGGACGGACCTGGAAGTGTTTGAGGTGGTTAGACTGACCTGGAAGTGTTTGAGCTTGTTTGACGAACCTGAAAGTGTTTGAGGTGGTTAGACCGACCTGGACGTGTTTGAGCTTGTTTGACGGATCTGGATGTGTTTAAGGTGGTTGGACCGACCTGGAAGTGTTTGAGGTGGTTTGACAAATCTTAAAGTGTTTGAGGTAGTTTGACGGACCAGGCAGTGGTTGAGGTGGTTGGACGGACCTGGAAGTGTTTGGGCTGGTTGGACGAACCTGGAAGTGTTTGAGCTTGTTTGACCGACCTGGAAGTGTTTGATGTGATTGGACGGACCTGGACGTGTTTGAGCTCGTTAGACGGACCTGGAAGTGTTTGAGGTGGTTGGACGGACCTGGAAGTGTTTGAGCTGGTTGGACGGACCTGGAAGTGTTTGAGAAGGTTGGAAGGACCTGGAAGTGTTTGAGGTGGTTGGACGGACCTGGAAGTGTTTGAGGTGGTTGGACTGACCTGGAAGTGTTTGAGCTTGTTTGACGAACCTGAAAGTGTTTGAGGTGGTTAGACCGACCTGGAAGTGTTTGAGCTTGTTTGACGGATCTGGATGTGTTTAAGGTGGTTGGGCGGACCTGGAAGTGTTAGAGCTGGTTGAACCGACCTGGAAGTGTTTTTGTTTCATAGATTTGGATCCCGATCCAGTGTTAACCATTAGGTAGAACCACAATGAGCACCGTGCTAGGAGTAGTAGTTTGAGCAGTGGCCTATTTTCGGAACTGTACACTCGCGGTCACTGTGTGCGACGGGCAGTCGTCACTTGCCAGTCGTCTCTTAACATCGGTACTTGGCAGTCGTGATGTACGAATGTAACAAGGTGAAATAAAACCTCAATGGAATCTACCTGATATCTCGCTCGTCTCATTGACACGTATCCGGGCCAGGCTACAACATGGTGGCATCACTAACCGCTGATGAACGCACGAGTGCAGATATAATCTGGCGAAAATTTGAACAGCACATCGAACCAAAGTCCAATTTCCGACTCGCCCGTCTGTGCCTACAACGGTATAGCCAACACACCAATGAGAGTGTCGACGATTTCGTCACCCGCTGCAGACTACAGGCAGCGAAAGCAGAATTTCGAGATGCTGCTGAAATTGAAGACCGGATCATAGAGCAGATAATTGCAGGAATACGATATCCGGAGATCCAGAAAGAACTTCTTGGAAAAGACAAGACATTGACATTGGATGCAGCAATCACCACTGGTCAAAATCATGAGGCCAGTATGAAGCATATGACACAGTTCAACAGTGTACAAGGCCAGACATACAACGCTGACGTTCATACCGTCAAAAGGAAAAGTGTGGATTGTACATTTTGTGGGCGTGAATATCATGCCAAAGAATCATGTCCAGCACGGAATGCCATCTGCCATTGGTGCAACAGAAAAGGACATTGGCAGAATGTTTGTCGCGCGAAGAAGCGGGGTAATAGTCGCGGTCGTACACAAGTCGACAGTCCAGTCGACAGAAGACGACGTCGTTCAACATCATGGTCGAGAAATAAGACAGATGTAAATTCCGTAGATGCATCGAACACCAGATCTGTCGAAGATGCCTTCGAAAATTGGTCTTTCGACACTGTCAATGTCAACATTAGCGCAGTTGATCGAACGGATTCAAGGGATGAAGTTTTCACCAGAATCAACATCCAGCTTCCGGATCGTCCTACTTTACCTTCGGATCTTCGTGTCAAGGTTGACACGGGCGCACAAGGCAACGTGCTGCCCCTACGTCTATTTCGACGGATGTTTCCAAAATGGCTCGACGGAGAAGGATTTCCCTTGCCAGACATGACTGATCAAAGCCGGAAGACACAGCTGACAGCATATAACGGGACCGTGATCAAGAACTATGGAACCATCACGATGAAATGTCAATTTCAGGACACCGTTTGGAATGACTGTGTGTTCCACGTCGCCGAAGCTCACGGTCCAGCCATCTTAGGATTACCTAGCTGTCGAGATCTTCGCATGTTAACACTTCACTGTGCGCTGGAAATGGAAGCAAACCAAAAGAAGATATCCACGATCGAGGACTTGAAAGCAATCTATCCTGATCAGTTCGACACCATTGGAGAATTCAAAGAAGCTTATCATATCACAACAAATCCACATGTACCACCAGTCGTACATGCTGTGAGGAAGTGCCCCATCAAGTTGAAGGACGAGATAGAGAAGGAGCTGACAGAAATGGAGACATTGGGTGTCATTCGCAAGGTTGTTCAGCCGACCCCGTGGGTTTCCAGTATAACATTTCCACGGAAAGAATCAGGCCAGATCAGAATCTGTTTGGATCCAAAAGATCTCAATAAGGCGATTATGCGCACACATCATAAGACGCCGACAGTGGAAGAGATTATACACGAACTAAATGGAGCAACGGTTTTTTCCAAGTTGGACGCAAAGAATGGATACTGGAGTGTCAAACTTGATGAAGAAAACCAACTCTTAACCACGTTCAACTCCCCCTTCGGGAGATACTGTTTCACCCGAATGCCTTTTGGACTAATCATGTCACAGGATGTGTTCCAACAACGTATGGACATGATATTGGAACAGTGTCGTGGTACAGTAAGCATCGCGGATGATGTCATCGTTTACGGCAGAGATGAGGCTGACCACCAACAGAACCTATTGAATCTGATGGATATAGCACGTCGCGAAGGGTTGGTGTTCAATAGCACCAAATGCATCATTGGTGTTCCGCAGATTAAGTTCTTCGGCACAATCTACGACTGCAATGGAGCTCATCCGGATCCAGCCAAGGTGAAGGCCATCCATGACCTTCCAGCTCCAAGTAGCGCTAAGGAGTTACAGCATTTTATGGGACTTGTGAACTATCTCAGCCCATACATACCCCATCATTCTCAGCGATCAGCTAACCTGAGAGAACTCCTGAAGAAAGACATCGATTTCAACTGGACTCCGAGCCACGATGCAGATTTCGCAAGCCTAAAACAGAGCATAGTAGACGACACAACACTGCGATATTTCGACCCCTCGAAACGCATCGTTGTTCAAGTGGATGCGAGCCAGCAGGGACTCGCCGCAGTGCTACTGCAAGAGGGCCGACCCGTCATTTACGCATCAAAGGCTTTGACAGAAGCCGAAAAGCGATATGCCAATATCGAGCGGGAACTTTGGCCGTTGTGTACGCGTGTGAGCGTTTTCATACATTCTTGTATGGCATGGATTTCACGGTGGAGAGCGACCATCGTCCACTCAGTATGATACACGTGAAGAATCTCACAGCAGCTCCTCCGAGACTGCAACGAATGTTGTTACGACTACAGGGATACAACCTCACACTGTCATACCGCCCTGGTAACGAAATGATTTTACCTGATGCCTTATCACGTCTTCCCGGGGTAGACCGTCATCAGATCCAACTGGACATACGTGTCGACTTGGTCCAGTTCAGTCATAACAAGATCGAGGAACTTCAGCGCGAAACCGCCAAGGATCACATCCTATGTGGGTTATGTGACATCATCATTGCTGGATGGCCGGAACGGATGAAAGAATTATCGTCCTCATTGCGACCATACCGGTCAATACGAGACCAGCTGAGCATCGAGGATGGCATGGTGATGATGGGGGACAGAGTTGTGATACCAGAATCCCTACGATCCGATGTTCTTCGACGATTACACGAAGGACACTTGGGCGAGACGAAAACCAAGCTACGAGCAAAGACTTGTGTTTATTGGCCTTGCATCAATAAGGACATTGTGAACGTTGTGTCCAGGTGTGGAGTGTGCCAAGAACTCCAGCCACGACAAAAAAGGGAACCCTCTTGTCACATGAAATCCCTACCCGTCCATGGCAGGTCGTCGGTACAGACTTGTTCCACTGGAATGGATCTGAATATTTACTGATAGTGGACTATTTCAGCAAGTTTCCCTTTGTACGCAGAATTTCGGGATCCGCCACAAGCAGTCAAATAGTCAAGCTCTCGAAACAGATCTTCTCTGAACATGGGGTCCCCGAGAAGATAAT
This sequence comes from Arenicola marina, assembly GCA_964019135.1. Lineage (NCBI taxonomy): Eukaryota > Metazoa > Annelida > Polychaeta > Arenicolidae > Arenicola > Arenicola marina. The sequence goes on along the minus strand of OZ025251.1, from coordinate 39,408,469 downwards.
CTCAGATAATGGACCACAGTTCGCTGGTGCACCATATGAACAATTCGCAAAAGAATGGATGATTGACCACGTTACTAGCTCACCCGGGTATGCGCAGTCAAACGGAATGGCGGAACGAGCTGTTCGTTCAGTCAAACGTTCCTTAGAGAACAGCTACAGATCTCGAGATGATCCATACCTAGGTTTGCTGTGTCTACGTTCAACACCAGTCGACGACACCATCCCATCCCCAGCGGAACTCCTACTGGGACGGCGAATCCGAACCAACTTGCCCGTGAGGATTCGCGCTTCGTTTCAGGACGACGTGAGACAACGCATGGTTCAACGCCAAGCAGTTCAGAAAGCGAAATATGATGAACATGCGCAACCCTTGACAACCCTTCTTTCTGGTCAGAAAGTCCGTCTGCAGGACCCATCCGGAGGCTGGGTCCCAGCACGTGTCGTTGGAAACTCCGACGAACCCAGATCGTACGTCGTTGAGACCCCCAACGGAGGTCGATATCGTCGCAATCGTCGTCACCTTATGGATATTCCCAACACAGACGACGCCTTACCACTACAAGCTGCAGAACAAGCGTTGAAACCTACGTCATTCACCGACATCCCATCTACATCGTCAACAACAAAGACACCACCAGTCAGCCCCAGGAAGACTGTCACGTTCAAGCTACCGGAGACGTCTGACAGTACGGAGACACCGACCTACCAAACTCGCTCTGGTCGAGTTGTGCGCCCAACCAACCGTTATGGACATAATATATCCAAGTGACTCATTGACTCTAATGTTGGTATTATTTTGAATATTGGATATATATATATAGTTTGCCATTATTGACAGGATATATCATCGAACACAGACTCATACCGCTTAATTTGTGTCATACTCCGAGTCCTGCATGAATGCTAGTTAACTTCAAAGCTGTTGACTAAAGTGTATAACTTTTTTTTACAAGAAGGGGGATGTCATAGATTTGGATCCCGATCCAGTGTTAACCATTAGGTAGAACCACAATGAGCACCGTGCTATGAGTAGTAGTTTGAGCAGTGGCCTATTTTCGGAACTGTACACTCGCGGTCACTGTGTGCGACGGGCAGTCGTCACTTGCCAGTCGTCTCTTAACATCGGTACTTGGCAGTCGTGATGTACGAATGTAACAAGGTGAAATAAAACCTCAATGGAATCTACCTGATATCTCGCTCGTCTCATTGACACGTATCCGGGCCAGGCTACAACAGGTGGTTGGACGGACCTGGAAGTGTTTGACGTGGTTTGACGGACCTGGAAGTATTTGTACTGGTTGGACGGACCTGGAAGTGTTTGAGCTCGTTGGACCGACCTGGAAGTGTTTGAGGTGGTCGGACGGACCTGGAAGTGTTTGAGTTGGTTGGACGGACCTGGAAGTATTTGAGGTGGTTGGACGGACCTGGAAGTGTGTGAGCTCCTTGGACGGACCTGGAAGTTCTTTATGTGGTTGGACGGACCTGAAAGTGTTTGAGCTGGTTGGACGGACCTGGAAATGTTTGAGGTGGTTGGACGGACCTGGAAGTGTCTGAGGTGGTTGGACGGACCTGGAAGTGTTTGAGGTGGTTGGACGGACCTGGAAGTGTTTGAGCTGGTCCTCGTGTTCCCGTCGCTGCAGATCGTGGCTCCGCCTGGTGAATCGCTGGGTACACACGACCTCCTGCTGCTCTGTCTTCTCCCTCTTCTCCTTCTCCTTCTGAGACGCCAGTTTCCGTCGACGCTCATTGGTTGCCTGGCAATAAACCAAAACGCTTTGTTGTGTGTTTGTCAACACTTTGTTGATATGGGCATGGGTCTTTTACACTATGCCTCACGGTAGGTCGGGGCTCAATTGTTGTATTGTCTATCCAAACCACATCACCCACTAGATGGTTCGTCATATAACTACAGGACGACTCACTCGGCGGAGACGCTGCCTCCAATTAAACCAAAAGCGAATAGTATACACACGCGATATTTACCGGCACGGATCACACGACATGAAGATAATGAGGTATATTGATAATCATCGGGTAATTAACATCTTTAAGATAAACAACCTGTAAACACTTTTCTAATCTTTTTCAACCTTATCCATCAGATATGCTGCACAACATGCAAGAGTTGTATTTATACCAGTCGACTCAGACTTCGCTCTCCTAATGCAACAATTTCTTGCAGCTATTTACCCAATACTTCGGAAGGTTCAGGTAGCCCCAGGTCCGAAATCTTGTTTTAGCGAATTGCAGTATTAATAAATCCCCTCTTCTCCTGCACTGCCCCGCGCAAATCGTATATGATCCACATGAGTTCGGCATTACAGCTAATACATATGGTTTGGTTTCCTTTTATTAGGTTATGGTAGTGGCAAGCAGATGTCTCACAAACATACAGCACCCTGTTCCGAATCGCGCACTAACCTTAAGAATACAAAGAATGCAGGATTTTCTCTTCTCGAAGTCGCAACCAAAGTTGAAGATCCAAGACAAAAGTTCTTGTTCCACCCCTCAGTCCCTCCCCCCAAGTTCCCCCCCCCCCGCCGTCTCTCCCTTACCTGTATCTTCTGGTCAATCTGTCGCGTCTGCTGTTCAGTCTCGGCGTTGCGCGACGCCTCTGCTAGGTCGCGCTGCTCCTGCTGGTTGGTGCGCAATCTGTTTTCGGTATCTAGTCGGTGCCTGCTCTCTGCGAGGCGACAAACCACACAGGAAATGTTAGTGTTTCAGGCCATAGCATGCGTATGAGCGCTGAACGGGACCAATAAACCCCTCAACGAAAAGGGTTGGATATAACATGTCGCACGTGCGAAGGCGCGAACCCACGACCAGCCGAGCTACAAGTCATCAACCCAATTTACCAACTCAAGTATGGAGATTCCCTGGCGTATATATATACATTATATTACTTAGTATTATATATACATGTATATGACTATATATATCTAGCATATTCTTGAATCAAATGACTACACGTATGATACCCAGTGGACATGTAACACAAGCCAACTTTAGTTTAAACAGGGTCACTACTTCTGGGCAGAGACCGACCTTCTCGCTTCTTGAGCTGTAGGTGAGCTCTGGTTAAGGTCAGATCTACGCTCATCTTTCTCTTCGTCGCTTCCGCAGCCTTGGCGTCTCCGTCACTCCGTCTGGTGGCCAAAACACACACCACACACTTGTAGAGGACTTGTTGGCGATTTCGTTGATTACAGCTGCTCATAGAGCAATCGTTTAACTTACATGTAACATACTTTCAATGCAGATATTGCATCTGGCTTCTTATTACGTCAAGACAAATATAGAGTGGGCAATAATTAAAAGTGGAAGGAAACCCTAGCGGTCGTTTTTTCTGCCAGATTGCTGCGTTGGAAGTTGTGGCGCAAATATTTCTTAAAGATAACGTTTTGTGGTAAATTAAACAAAAATTTATGTGTGAACACATTGTCGTATGAGCAAGGTTACTACACAGACGCTTGTAAAATTGCCCATCTTTTTCTATCAGAATAAATAACAGATATACGTCCATGTGCATTAGTTACGGTGAGCAGAGTAGGGCATGAGTTTGAAAGACCGGAACATACGCCAGTTTCATCTCGAGTTCTTTCTCCGCGGCTTTGTCATCATTTAAGTGCTGCTCTTTCTCCTTTCGTTTTTCTCTGCAAAGATATAACATCATTCATATGGAGTTCGTGGCACAAGTATTATTCACTACATATCCACACTACAGATACCGTTTTTTAAACTTTTATTAATGAGGTATACTTATCGTAAGAAATCACGCAGAGTGACTGCAACATACATAAACAATGTAGGTCAGGATAAGATAATCTTAAAATCATAAAACAAGTTTCAAAGCAACGAAAATCTATTTTCCTATTCAAAGCAGGCAGCGACGCCATTGAGGGCTGAAGAGGTAAACACGCGTGCGTAATAAGAGTAGAAAATAGGCGACCAGCTCACCTGTTGTAGGTGACCAGCTGGCTCCGTCCTTTCTGCGCCTCCATATTGAGCTGGACAGACAGTTCGGCCAAGTCCTGCTTCAGTTTGTGCTGCTCCTCCTACTCACAGCGCGAAAAGGCCAACATCAGGATATGTAGTACTCCATTAATATTACATCTCGTACGCTGTACTCGCAGTCACTGGCGTGTATCCGTCGAGAAATTGTGCGAGTTACTTCTTGAAAATGACATGAGTGATTTGTAACGGTTTGGCCTATTTTCCGTTTTTGAAATAAATGCAAGTTTATATTGACCAACATATAATCACCAGGAGGTGTTTAAATCACTTGATTAGATGTTCTTCTTTAGCAAGGTATCAATTCCACCAAAAACGTGCGTTCGATAAAAATCATGAACCCTGGACGAGTGTGTGAAAACGTAAAAGTTATTAAAGAGCACACAGAAAAGAACAGCAGTTTATATTGGAGGGGCACATACCGTGCACGCCATAGACATGCATTAATGGCTTTACAGGCGCATACAGACGTATGTGAAGAGATGTAAATACTCGGCATGCAAGGATAGGAACATATATTTCTGTGTTGCTGCCGACGTTCTTCAAGTCATAGGCGTAGCTGCTCGTATTAGCTACGATAAAGGTTATTTGTCTTTTGTTCTATTAACTAAATCTCCACTAAATAATAAATTCTATTAATAATAAATTCTACAGCATATATCTTTATGTCCATAAAGCGCTACCATTAAAATCGTTCCTGTACACAACTACATGTACTATTATCCATTTAATACCTCTTTCCTTCTGATTTGGGTTTCGAAATCGGCGCTAATTCGATTCGTTTCTAAGCGTTTCTGTTTCAGCTCGTCCTGTTTGGCGCGAAACTGACGCGCAAGATTTGACCTAAATAAGTAACACACACAAGACAAAAAAAGATATTAGTAATAAGAACCTTAATTCTCTAACCATGAAAATCTGTTCATGTCACAGGCGCTGGCAACGTCCACTAGTTATCGTCACAATAACGATAAGAACAACCGTGTACACGATACTGCGCCATCGAAGAAACTAGCGACATTTTGAGTCAAGATAAATGATCAGCAGCCTGTGATATGAAAGTCGTCCGAATTGTGAGCCAGCGCGTGATATTGTTTACAAACGCTACATTAATTTTGATAAGGTTAAACAATGCTTTGATTATAAAATGAAGCGACATGAAATGAGTGTTTTAAGCCACTTTTGTGCACTTGAAGGCTCAAACCTCCTGGGGAGAATCAAATGGGGTTTGAAACCTTCTCCTGGATGCTGCTAGCACGTCGGGTTTCTTATCAACTGATCTAGGGTGGCGTTAACAAAATGAATGCAAACAATACATGGACTGGCTCACACGTGACACATCATGGCTCACACTTGAGGTCTCACACAGCCAGAGAACACTCGCATTTCATGACGTCACGGCGTCTGATTCTGACCTCTTTTTGGCGAAGTTTTGCTTCGTAGTCCTTGCTCAGTCTGTCGAGCTCTGTACGTTTCACTTCCATTTCATTTGTTTTGCTGCGATAATGTCTGGCTAATTCTGATCTGTTGGTCATTGAGAAACCCTTCGTATTGCCTCATAGTATAATGACAATAATGCATAAAATACACAGTGAATAGGTCAGACAATCTGTCTACGGTGTTCAAGACAACGGTCTGGGACATAAGAGTGCTGATATGTGATCTAAAGACAACACGAGCGCATGCATACAGGAGAGTAAAATGACCGAGATCGCAAAATTGAGTAAAAATAAATATTGCCATGCAGGTGATTTACACAATTACAGGATTGACTTGCGATACGTACGTTGTCAGTTGGACTTTCCTCCCCAAGTCTTTTCCATTTTGATTGGACGACTGGCTGTTTTCAACGCGTTGTTTGGTAAGCTATGCGACAAAAAGGACCAATGTTCACTCTCCATATAAACATTAACACCTGTTTTCACGCGTACAAGTTGGAGACAAAATATATCAGTTATTTAAATGGTGAGACAACCCCAGTTGAGGTATGGGATTTGAAAAGATTAGTTGAAATCGTTTAATTGCCATTTTGTGTTTTTCAATAAAGAACTCAACTGCATTTTTTCAAAACCATATACAGCAATACAGTAACTCTGCATTGTACCACCTTCTTTGGGACCGATCACATGATAGTCGTATAATAAAGCTGCTTCCATAAAAAATGTTTCTTCCCTGGACAAAGCTTCGGTAGGGAGGGAGTCGTATAATTAAGGTGTAGCAGATCGCAGGGACCACTGATTTTGGGAAAATATAACAAGTTATTCTTTTAGCATATTTCGTGCAATAAGTAAACATATGGTCTACTCGATTAAGACACGGTACAGGCGGATGGACTCTCATGGTACCGGAGGAACTAATTTACAATTATCAGCGACATAATAATCATTATGTGGATATCTGGCGGGTGCCCGCTTCCATGATGGCGCACGGTATGGTTTAAACACGTACCTCTTCTTTCTTATGGGTGTGTTCCCGACGCATCACTTCATATTTATCCAACTCCTGCTTGGACTTCTTGTCTTCTGCCAATCGCTTTCGTTGTATAGCTGAAACAGAATATTAAATGAAATACCCGTAGTAATGGCATTAACTACAGTAAGAGATCGAGAACTCGATCGAGCAATACACAAACACTTGTGGTCACCAATAGAAGTGTAATCCATATTGGTCACTAATGTCCAGTATTGGTGAGAAATACCCAATATCGGTGAGTAACGTCCAGTATTGGTGATTATTATCAAGTATTGGTAACCAATGCCCAATATCGGTGTCCAGTACTGGTGACCAATGCCAAATATTGGTGACCAATGTCCAGTATTTGTGACCAATGCCCAGTATTAGTGACCAATGCCCAGTATTAGTGACCAATGCCCAGTATTGGTTGCCAGTGCCCAGTATTGGTGACCAATGCCCAGCATTGGTGACCAATGCCCAGCATTGGTGACCAATGTCCATTATTAGTGACCAATGCCCAATATTGGTGACCACTGTCGAGTATTGGCGACCAATATCCAGTATTAGTGACCAATGCCCAGTATTGGTTACCAGTGCCCAGTATTGGTGACCAATGCCCAGTAATAGTGACCAATGCCCAGTAATGGTGACCAATGCCCAGTATTGGTGACCAATGCCCAATATTGGTGACCAATGCCCAGTATTGGGGACCAATGCCCAGTATTGGTGACCAATGCCCAGTATTAGTGACCAATGCACAAAATATTGGTGACCACTGTCGAGTATTGGCGACAAATATCCAGTATTTACGATAAATGTTCAGTATGGTTGACCAATGCCCATTATTGGTGACCACTGTCGAGTATTGGCGACCAATATCCAGTATTAGTGACCAATGCCCAGTATTGGTTACCAGTGCCCAGTATTGGTGACCAATGCCCAGTAATGGTGACCAATGCCCAGTATTGGTGACCAATGCCCAATATTGGTGACCAATGCCCAGTATTGGGGACCAATGCCCAGTATTGGGGACCAATGCCCTGTATTGGTGACCAATGCCCAGTATTGGTGACCAATGCCCAGTATTAGTGACCAATGCCCAAAATATTGGTGACCACTGTCGAGTATTGGCGACAAATATCCAGTATTGACGATAAATGTTCAGTATTGTTGACCAATGCCCATTATTGGTGACCAATGCCTAATATTGGTGACTAGTGTCGAGTATTGGCGACCAATGTCCAGTATTGGTTACCACCAATGCCCAGTTTTGGAGACCAATGCCCACTATTGGTGACCAATGCCCAGTATTAGTGACCAATGCCTAATATTGGTGACCACTGTAGAGTATTGGTTAACAATGCCCAGTATTGGTGACCAATGCCCAATATTGGTGACCACTGTCGAGTTTTGGTGGCCAATGCCCAGTATTGGCGATCGAGCAATGCCCAGTATTGGTGACCAATGACCAGTATTGGTGACCACTGTCGAGTATTAGCGACTAATGTCCAGTATTGGTTACCAATGCCCAGTATTGATGACTAATGTCCAGTATTGGTGACCAATGCCCAATATTGGTGACCAATGCCCAGTATTAGTGACCAATGTCGAGTCTTGGTGACCAATGCCCAGTATATGGCAAGTCCTACCCATTGTTAACGTTAAGTGCCGCAGGAAAACCACGTGATTCGGTGGGCGAGATGAACTACACTTCACAAAGCCTCCAGATCTCCATGGTGACGATGATCCGTGCGAGGATACCCTTATCACGTGACATGTCTGAGCTCTGCCATTGGTTAATAATGTCGGTGGCTTTGCTATTCTAGCCGGTTTATCACCTAGATTCCACCGGACACTCTTCCCCGAAAGGGGCGCTGCGCTACTTCGGTGGCGGTCATACAAGGTGTGAGGACGAGACTCTGTGAGCTGAGCCTCGATCTGGGGAAAGTCGCGCGTGCTGTTCGATACGCGCGGGTCCCGCGTGGTGACGCCACCAGTAGCAAGAGATTTCGTCCCCCGACATATTGTATCCATAATCTTTCATATCTAACTTATTTCCTACCACAATTGGACACCATTGCTTTGTAATAATAATAATTGCTATAGCAACCATGGATAGCGGCTGAGTGTCATATTTTATCACAGGGAAGACGGGAGCACGATGGCCGGACAAATTGTTGCCTCATAAGGCATTAGTCCATTGTGACATCATCATGATCAGGGGGGGCCGGCCCGGTAGCTCAGTGGGTTAGAGCGCTCGTCTTGAGTGTTCTGGCCACCTGAGGGCCTAACGGCACGTGGATCGGTGGTTCGCGCCCCGCTGTGGTCATGTCAGTGTGGTCGCAGGATAAAGATCCCATGATCTTCTTCCCAAAGAGTATGAATTTACCCCCCGGACATGGCTCCAATCTCCCTTCCTTCTCCTATTGACGCGATATGACCAAATGTGGTTAAAGCGTCCTGAATATTACAACCAACCAAGCAACTGAAGGTCAGGACTGGAAGACACGCCCAGGCAGTTGTACGACGTCGTATCCAACAACAACAGCAGCAGCGGCAGCAGCACACAGAACAACATGGTTGTCTCAGGTTTCACCGAGCCCCATATCTAGGACGGCCATGGAGGCCTTTATATCAGGCACGACCTGGTAATTGTACATTTCTATTTCTACACATGAACACGGAGATTGGGGGAGACATACAGGGGGGCACGCTAGCGGCATTGATTACGGCAGTTACTAGAAGTAGCTGGGCATTAGACGAGACATGCTATTAATACAAGGCGCATTGACCTCTCACGTTATACTCTCCGCTAAATGGGCCTTGTCGCATTATCCCTTCAGCGGCACGTGTCAGACGCGTAGGGCATTTTCTGAAAGACTACATGTGGTTCGTAATATTTCGTAGGTGGCTACACGACATCGGCACGGTCGCTTAAATTAATAGAGGACGCGAGAAAGGCTGACGCACGTGGCGAAGGCAGAATTGCATTATCGCCCGAGGTAAACAACCCACATAATCATCTATAGTTTGCATCGGGTTTCAGTCTCTCAAGTTTTGCAAACCGGGGGCAAGAAAAGGTGGTAAATAAGATACATAGCAGGTAGTAAATAATACAATCGACATAGCCTGATGCCTGACATACCATGAAAACGAAGACATAGGAATTCACTCATACACAAAGACAAATGTAATATCGCATTGGTCTGATATTATTTAGGTCAGACGCTGGATTTTGTGTTTGTATTAAGTTGTATTTGGGAGGAAAATGAAGCCGCCAACGAAGAGGAGTTGTAAGCCTTTATCCGGTCGTTGTGTGATATTAACTTAACACGTGGCTGCTGTAAACAGGTGGTCGCTTCAGTGAGATATGAGTAGTGGGACCCAGCCGGGCAGCACTGAGTGACTACAGCGAGGTAAGGAGGAGTCGCCACGGCCATACCATCAAAAAGGCTACAAGATAGCACATATGACAAGTTATGTTATGATGTTACCTACCGAGGGATACAACAAATTATTACATATAGATAAGGAGACTCGTATTGAGTGAATGACCATTTCAACTTATGCTTCACTCATTGAGGTAAAGAAGCAAGTGAAAGTTATCATAATGAAGTGAAATGTTGGTTGCGTGGTTGTATGTTCAGGACGCTTTGATCACTTCTGGTCATATCGCGTCAATGGGAGAAGCAAGGGAGAGTGAAGCCATGTCCCCGGGTTAACCCGTGACTTATATACCATGAACGCCAGTGCAAGGGGGTAAATTCATGACCTGTTGATTTGCGGTTCATGCAGCTGCCTTTTTCTCCGACAGAGCTAGGAAGGCTCCTACACATACATAGACAATTAACTAGCCACGGATACAGGTATATACATGCCCACTGGAATGAACATCCAAGGCCACATAATGATTTTGGGAGCTTTTCTACAAAAGGCATGTGAAAAGGATAGCTGATAATTAACGCGATTTGCTTAATTATTACCGTTTTCATAGTCGCGGAGCATCTTACGAACAGCTCTTTGGTTTTTGACGATATCCCCCTCCACCCTCCGCAGTTCTCGCTCCTCTTGTTTGTGCTGCCACATATGCTCCTGCAAAGAGTAAATGAAACATCATTGCTGTGAAAAAACACAAGAAATACATGAGATTGAAAAACAAAATTCAATTATATGTATTAAAAAGTATACTTTTGTGGACATTAACCTGAATTGGCATAAATGATTGACACTCATATTCTGCTTTCAAATAATTGTTGACACATGAAGGTAATTACCTCAATGACTTTCAGTCGCTTGTCAGTAGACTTCTTATCATCTTCTCGTTTGTTTGTTAAGTCCAGAACTGTTATCCTACAGGTATTGTCTCCATTTCGCCCATCCTTCTTCTGAGAACTTTCCTTGGAATAATCAAAGCTGCTTCGCAGACGCCCAGAGTCCACATAACCATCCTGACAACATTTCCTCTCCTTTTCCCTACAATTGAAGACAAAGTTATACACTTCTTAAACCTAAATTGGAAATATGAAATGAACCAAATTGGAAATATGAAATGAACCAAATTTCATGAACGTACATGTATTGTAAGGCAATAAAGACATACCAAATTAAGACAGTGTTACAATCATTGGAAGAATTTCCTTTTCAAATATTCATGCAATACACAATTATATATCCATTGCTTCTGAAGTTAAAATAGTGTAATATTTTTGAAGCCCCAAAACTATTAGAACCCATACCCTTACCCTCAAAAACAGGTCGACGCGGCCCGGAACCATTTCCAGAACACATTGCAGTCACACCCAGAAAATGCATTATGAACCTTTCTAATAGAAGCTGCAGCTTCAAAACGGCAGTTTACAGCAGTATAAAATTAGGTGCTGAAATTGATTTGGCTATCCAGTGATATAAAATAACATACATATATACTTCATGCACACAGATTATCAAAAGATACTTACTTCAAGAACTGTGCATATTGCTGACTTTTGCCCCTGCCTCCTCCCTCTTCTTCATCTGAGCTGGGAGGCGTATATGTCACCCCAGGGCGCAATAGTAAAGTATAGCGATCCTGTATTACAGAGGCCTCCATTTCAACCACAACTGAAATAAAAAACCAGAGACATTAGTTAATGAGACATTCTGACTGTAATATCTGTAGCCTCATTTATATAGGTGTTATCATATCACCATATGATGAGCATTCAAATCCCACAAGTTATGTGATATTTTATATAGGTATAGGGTTAGGTTAGCGATTCTAAATTCCTTGCAGGCCTAAGAATGTGTAGCCCTGGGCTACTAATGGGTTCTCAATCAAAGCCAATGGAAGTCCAAAAACTGTCCAATACAGTAGTAATTCACACCGGTAACTGGACTTTTCGCCCTCGGCCTTTTCCGGCCGGGGGCTTGCGGAGTGAGGGGCCGCAGGGTCGCGCATAGTAGGGACGGTCAGCGTGTACGTCCACGGGGTTTGCGAGAGGTCGCGCAGGGTGAGGTCTGAGGGGTGACCCCGGCCTGGGTCGCACTAAGTGAGGAGGGGCTGAAGGGTGGCCACGACTGGGGGCTCGTGTAGCAGGGAGGCAGCGGGGTGGCCCCGGCTGGGGTCTCGCATAGCAGTGAGAGGCAGCGGGGAGGCCCCGGCTGGGGGCTTGCGTAGCAGGGAGGCAGCGGGATGGCCCCGGCTGGGGGCTCGCTTAGCAGGGAGCGGCAGCGGGGAGGCCCCGGCTGGGGTCTTGTGTAGCAGGGAGGCAGCGGGGGGGCTCCGGCTGGGGTCTCGCCTAGCAGTGAGAGGCAGCGGGGTGGCCCCGGCTGGGGTCTCATGTAGCAGGGAGGCAGCGGGGAGGCCCCGGCTGGGGTCTTGCGTAGCAGTGAGAGGCAGCGGGGTGGCCCTGGCTGGGATCTCGCGTAGCAGTGAGAGACAGCGAAGTGGCCCCGGCTGGGGTCTCGTGTAGCAGTGAGAGGCAGCAGGGTGGCCCCGGCGGGGGGCTTGCGTAGCAGGCAGCGTAGTAAGGCAGCGGGGTGTCCCCTGCTGGGGGCTTGCGTAGCAGGGAGAGGCAGCGAGGAGGCCCCGGCTGGGGGCACGCGTAGCAGGGAGCGGCAGCGGGGTGGCCCCGGCTCGGGTCTCGAGTAGCAGGGAGAGACAGCGAAGTGGCCCCGGCTGGGGTCTCGTGTAGCAGTGAGAGGCAGCAGGGTGGCCCCGGCGGGGGGCTCGCGTAGCAGTAAGGCAGCGGGGTGGCCCCGGCTGGGGGCTCGTGTAGCAGTAAGGCAGCGGGATGGCCCCGGCTGGGGGCTTGCGTAACAGGGAGAGGCAGCGAGGTGGCCCCGGCTGGGGGCTCGCGTAGCAGGGAAAGGCAGTGAGGTGGCCCCGGCTGGGGGCTCGCGTAGCTTGCGTTTCGGAGATGGAACTACTTGCTTTCAAGCGCACCCCGCTCATTAGCAGAGTGAAACGAAATGAAACTTTCTTATTATTTATCGAGCCCATTTCGTATTTGGTCATTCTTCACCAGCGGCTTTTGCCAGATGGCGTTTCGCTTATTACATGTCAATGGCTGGGTGAATAAAGCGCCACCAAGCGAATGGTACGGTTTTAACGACATGCACGTATGCGCAGTTTCTCCACTGGGTGGGCAAGGTGGCGAACAGAACTGAGTTGTCTGCTGCTTCGAAAAATCAACAGACGATATCGTCGTAATCACGGAGACTTCAACCAAAATAATAAGATAACTTGTAAGATGCATACTTAGAAACTAGTTAGAAACTATTGCCATACCCTAAAAAGTTCTCGCCATCAGCACCGCTTCTTACCACGCTCATTTGTAAAATGCCGTACAGGATTTGATAGACCGGACATGTGGCGTTGTTTCCCAACAACGTCACATGGGGATAATTTCCCATCTACATATTGGGCCTATATACCTTTCTCCTTCACATTTCCAGTCAAATCATCCAGCGGTCAAAGACAAAGTGGGGCGGAGCTAGGATTAGCCGGAGCCGGAGGCCGAGTAGGATTTAAATTAAAGCAAAGACTTTGCCGTCTAAAGTGGCGCTTGCAGAATTATCAATTTTCATAAGCCTGGTTCAGTTCTACTTCTATGAATTATTCGTTTCCCGCCTTACCTTAACTTTAAGGCTAAAATAAAGAGTTTTGGTAGAACAGGTGCCCTGAACGGTGGCGGAAATGGCATCACCCTGGCAACAGTCGCCGTCACAAGATGTCGCCACTGTCTCATTGAAGAACACTCTTAAGATTTACCCCACCTACCGTGGGAATCAGAGAATTGTTGTAAACACCGAAAAATATATTAAAACATTTGCATCCATATGATTGAAACACTGTTTATGTCATATCTTTTCCTATTTTTTTGTATCCTTTATATATATTCTATTTATTTCCTTAGTTATAAGAAATAAATCTGTTGAGAGTTATTTTTACGTCTTTATTTTTGAATAAAATGTGGCAAGGCAGGTTTTAAGTAAAATATTTGGTTGCTTTTTTTGTTCTCGGTAAATATATAACAACACAAACAAGCCAACTTCCGGTGTTTGTTATCACCAAGACGACGTTTAGTAGCTGATGACAACGAACAAGCACTTCACTGATTATCTTTTAATTTAGGTTCCACTGTTTATCTGTTTATTTATTCCCGATAAGTTGCGGCGGGGGTGACACTGTCACTGGGTGTAACTTCTCTCGACTACAGTCAGTTTTACTGTCGGCAGTATGGAGGAGGATGTTCCCAGCGGCGGCGATAACATCGTCACCGAGTACAGCACATATGAAGACTTCTTGGATTCACAAATAACTTCTCTAGATCTCTTCTATCTCGAAGTAAGTTTCAGAAAAAAACAAAGTAAACTTAACTAGTCTGACAAGATATACAGCTAACAATTACATAACACCAGCTAACACAGGCTAAGTTAGACGCTATTAAAGTTGCATGTCAAGCTGTTTCCCGCCAAAACTAAAGGTCAAGATACAAATAAGAACCAGTCTTCGATTTAAGATTTCTTTTGTCTATACACCACGCATGCCAGACTGCTAAATGGAGTCTCTTAGTCTTGACCGTGACATCAATTTACTATAAGTTTTCATTTTTAGTGGTAATTAACATCATCAGTTTGTGTGTTTGGTATAAATAGCAGTGCCGAGACAGAGTTCTATGGTAGATCTATCCGTGGATAGATATGTTTGCCACATCACAGCCCAAATGGCGATGTTTATCAGGTTTCAGAATTTACAGAGCTAAACAATCAAGTTTTCTGTAGTTTTTGATATCAATTTTGCCTGGGCTTATTTTTGGCTGGAAAGAACTTGATATGCAACTTTAAAGTATTATCACAAATTGGTGGTCATATTAACTAGTACAATAATCATAAATCTGAAGCCTGCTAAAATGCCATATTCTGACTCGAACTGCCCTGCTGCCCATGTAATCGATAATCGTTGCTATAGCGACATTGCATCGAATAATGAAACATGACGTCATGCACAAAAGAATGGTAGTTATAGCTTTAAATGGCCTGCTTACCTGCCTAGTTACACATGCCACGTTTCTTGGCAACGATATATGGTATCAAAAAGGTGACTGGCCAACTATATGTAGAAAGGCGTATGATTTGCAGACAGCTAGTCTGCGGATAATGCTTTACTTTGATCGTTGCATGCCAAAATTAAACCAAAAAGCAGAGACAAGTCAATGCCCTAAATTTAGGTTCAACTCATAATAATAGTAATAGCGTGAGTTTTGCATGGCGTTAGACATTTTATTGGCCCTTCATCAAGCTGTAGCAGCCCTTCAATTTTATTATAGATTCTGTTGAATCTCGTGGTTCCAGCCTGTATTACTCACAAGATTTAAAACAAGAATAATAGGTGTATTTAAAAATCCTAATTATTTAGCAGCACAAACGCTCATGTTAATGGAGTTAAAGATTGCATTTATGTACAAATTAGGTGTTTTAGCTATCAAATTCTTCCAAACACGTAAAAAGTTTACTTGCTTATATCTGCGTCTGCAAGACATTTTGCAGAGTACCGATGTTGGATCTTCAACTGCTTTCCCCAGTGGAGGTACACTTCCAGTAGATTACACATGCTTGTAACCATATGGGATTTACATATAGATTTAATCAGTTTTTTACATGTGCTGTATATTATCTAAAGAGTATGCTATGCTCGCTATAACAATTTAGCTGGATTAGGTAAAAGATTAGCTGTAGCTAATTGTACAGACCAGTACTTCCAAGCTGACTTAAAATATTTGCACGGCTCAGATATTTTGACTACTACTCCACTCCATCTGCTGCCCCTTAACCTGCTGCATGGCCAATCAGGGCTATCCCAGCAAACACATATCGTTTTTGGAGTGTTTCTAAAATGGTTATAACATAATTAAAACCATTTTGAAATGTTAAGAAAACGTTTTGTGTTTGCTGGGATGTTTTGTGATTATTAAACTCTTCCCCCCACCCCTGTCCTTTCAATGTGGCTGACTGAGCTGATAGTTTTGGGTGATTACAAATAATATGGTAGCCTATTCAGATAGCGCTTGTGCTCTACATAGATCAAAGATAATAATTTCTAATTATAAATACTAACATCTTCACCAGTTTGATATTCAACATAATTGACACTTATGCGGCTAACAAATTAAAGCCATCATGTAAATATCTAGGTAAATTTCCTAGCAGGGCTTTCTCCCTAAAATATCACAGCAGAGGAATGATATCAAAAGATATCAATGACATGAGGAAAGATGTAAAAAGAGTCATTAAAGATGACAAGGTTATTAATATTTTTATAAATAATTGCAAGATATGTAAAGACATATATCTCAACTCCTGACAGACTGGAATTGATGGTGCAAGCTTAAACATAGCACAATTCTGTTTTTGGGCAAACCATATTAGATTTAATTGTTAATGATTTTGAGTTAGCCATTGCTGCCCAACCCAAACACCATCTCTGATTGGATAACAGTTCTCCTTCCCCATGCCCACCCCTTCCTATTGCCACAGGGCACAACCACTGGTGAGATCATATTGGTTATGTGACCATGTGTCATACAAATAGTCACATGATACTACAACCAGACTTATTGTTTATATTTGATTTCAGCCTCATACAG
The DNA here is from genome assembly GCA_964019135.1 of Arenicola marina. Classification (NCBI taxonomy): domain Eukaryota; kingdom Metazoa; phylum Annelida; class Polychaeta; family Arenicolidae; genus Arenicola; species Arenicola marina. Next base: position 39,391,880 of record OZ025251.1, on the reverse strand, counting down.
GAATTACTTTGACTTCATCCTCATAAAGGAATTACTTTGAGTTCAGCCCTTGTTGATTACAGCCTTTGGTCTTCAGGCTGTCCACCAACATGGCGGGTCACCAACTTTATTGTATTTTGTAACATGGAACAGTGACTGAAACAATCTAGTATATTTGTTATGAACGTGTAAATACATTTATACATGTAGAGACTACCTGCTGGTTGTTACACACTTGGTCTGTGTTCTAAGCAGAGAACACATTTTCAGCAGATGCATGGCTAAAATTGGTATAATCGTCGAATCTCTCCACACTTCATGAGCACTTTAGCTTGTAGCATTCTGTACATTGAGCATGCGAAAATGTGACCTACCCATGCCACATATTCAATTCTTCATATTCAAGCTTTCTTTAACTTGACCATACAATCTCTCCACCCCTCCGCTGCAGAGGGTTAGTGAACCTTTACCAAGCATGCAGCATAAGGCTGGAGTCAAAGTCACAAACCGTGTCGTGCCTCCCAATTGCATTCACCTCCCAATTGCATTCACCTCGCATTGGCATTCGCCTCCCAATTGCATTCACCTCGCAATGGCATTCGCCGTCCAATTGCATTCACCTCGCAATGGCATTCGCCTCCCAATCGCATTCGCCTCCCAATGGCATTCGCCTCCCAATTGCATTCACCTCGCAATCGGAAGGTCGTACGTTCGAGGCAGGTTCTGCAACGCGCAACAGCAGTTATACAGGCTCGAAGATCTGAAACATCGACTGCTACGTGCCGTAAAGGATTTCTTTATTAGAAACGTCCCACAGGCAGCAAGCTCTGTGCAACAAGAACTGTTCCTTTATATTTTCTTCATATGAACATACGGATTTTCCTCTTTGCAGGATGAAGAGTTGGCACGTCAGCTGGTCGAACTCGGCTACAGAGGTAGTGGTGAGGTTCTCAAACGGGAAGAATTTGAAGCCCGTAAACAAGCTGCGGAAGCCAGCAGACTATCAAAAAGAAGCCAACAAAAGTATGTAATGTCTGATTAAACTTGTCATATAGACTCTTGGTTTCAACTGTTCTTAGATGTAATGTATTTCTGTGAGCTCTTGAGTATGATAAGACCACATAATCGTCCTCGATAGCTCGAACGGCTCCCAATGATCTACATTTCCGCTTCCTGCATTGCTTTCAGATCGCTTGCAAGTTCAGGCAAAGAATTGAGGGATCCTTTATTACGAGAATTGGCGAAGAGAGAAGAAGCAAACAGAAGCGGTAAAATGACGGTAATTAAGTACATTTATAGGTGAATGGCTTCTCAACTGTCGTCGGAACTGTTACAATTTAAGCCTAGTTGCTAATCATTCTTTTATTCGCTCTACGTACGGTATAGCGTATTACCGGTATAAGGAAGGCTTTACTCCGATGAACTGCCTTTGTCGTATTTAACCTCAGATGTGTGACTAATCCAAATTAGTCAGTCGAGTGTTTATTTGTATACCACCGATATTTCTAGTCATTGAGCTGGTTTAACCTTGGTTTATTAGATCATGGCGTAGGAACGTTGATTTGCCATGCATATATGCACATTTACCCAGGGAGAGACATAACCGACTGCGCGACTGCCCGGGACAGTTGAATTTCAGGATCGGACAGGTGAAAATACTGGTTGTATGCCCGACGGTGCAGGTGAATATTTAGACTGCGATCTTTCGCTATTTAGCAATGTTCAGCAGTTACACTGAACAAACAACCTGCAGGCCCTGATCAGTGGGAACAATAACTGCACGGCAGCTTTCGTTTTTTTGGCCCCGACAATATGACATTGGAAAGTTGTGCCCTCAGTTATAGGCGTTCACTTTTCGGAAAATGACTTGGCAGAGTGTGTATTAGTTGTATCAACGTTGTTGCTTCTCAATTTGATAGGACAGGCAAATTTTCAGGGGGGCAGGTCAATCTCAACACCACGTGCCCGACAGGACAGGCGACGTCCAAAGTTAATGTCTGTCCCTGGTACCTAGAGTAGCGTGTGATGTATTGTTACATGGCGAGTCTAATAGTGTTTTAATTCTTCTTACAGTCAATAGTTTTTATCCGAGATAACAACGCAAGGGGCCAAGAAATATCCGGTTACATCGATTATGCTCATCGCTTAAAAACCGAGGAGTTTGAGCCATACTTCCAGGGCAAAAAGAGGCTCCAACCCAGACCTTCAGATCTAAGGTTGGTTTTCGTATTGCAATGCATAACTGCGTTCGCCATCTTTTAGCCAAGGATTTATTTGCGCATGTGAAAAACCCGGGTGCTGCAATGCGTTGTATTTGTGTTAACACAAAAATAAAAATGTTCAGTGCCAAGCATGTGACACAGCGCTCGCAATGAGCGCCACGTGAGAGCCTAACGGCATGTGGATTGGTGGTTCGCGCCCCGCTGTGGCCATGTCTGTGTGGTCGCAGGATAAAGATCCAATGTCCTTCTTCGCAAAGAGTAGGGGGTAACCCCCGGGGACATGGCTCCATTCTCCTTTCCTTCTTCCATTAACGCGATATGACCAACAGTGGTTAAAGCGTCCTGAATATACAACCAACCAACCCTTTCTTCTCATATTAGCGCTTTATGACTTTTACCAGCATTGGTTAAAGCGTCCTGAATAAACAACCAGGCAGCCAATCATGCATCAGAGTACATCGATCTGCGAAACCTAGGAACTACGCGCTATCGAATGATCACAGCGGCGTTTCACACTAACAAGTGGGCTATCCTGACACCCCATAGTCAATATTTAATCTTTGTTTCCTGCAGCTTTTATAACTGGGAAACGCAAACGTCCAAGTCCAACCCAACACCCAACTACCAAGTCATCGCAGAAAACTCTACTGGTTTGCTGTTCAAAAACAAACGCGACCGAAAGATACTTAATGTGGACCCTAAGGTACGTGTGTTTGAGAATTGAATAACCATAAAGCGTTGATACCATAATATTAATCTCGTTCTCCTGTGATTCATTACGGTAAACATCATTGTTAAGGAATGTTTCTAATATTGGTCGTGTGCTATTTCAAGCGTATCACTAAGGAGAAAAGTAATATTTGAGGAGCCGTCGCTAAAAAACTATCGTTTACATTTTTATATCATGCGGATACATAGAAAAAGTAGGTAAACGCTCCAGCAGTTATTTCTTAGTTAATATCTGCTCTGGTTTTTTTCATTACAGGCAGCTAGCCCTGGAGACAACTCCACTCGAAATGTGGTAGAAACAAGTAAATACATTCAAGTCGTCATCTATGATCATATCACGAGGAGGAAGACCTAGACACAATGGATTATCGAGAGTGTAAATAGGAATACAATGACTGACTCTCCCAAATTAAACTCGCTTTGTTCATGTCGGATGTATATTTGATAGAAACGGTTTTACTTGCGTAAAAGAAAATCTACGATAGACGACGGGGGACGTGTACCCATCCGATATACATGTGTATATATAAGTTACGATTGCCTGTTGATTCGAGATATTGGCACCAATCATGGATATAATATATATGTTAATATTCATAGCAATTTACATAGGTTTATTATTTGCGGCGATAAATACGCGTTCGGTTGTTTCATTTAAAGTTCAGAAATCGTGATTAGATTAAACAAATGGAGCTGCAATTGAATGTTTTAAATATTATTACCAATACTTATGTTTTAGTTGCAATGTATAATGCACACACAACTTTCCCATTTGTAATGGATTGTAAGCTATTAACATTTCTTGTCTGTGTGCTGACAACGTGTCGTAAGAAATCTATGCGCGTTCTCGACTCTTTTATTTTCACAAGAATTAATTTTCGCCTGCACAACATTATGTCGTGGAATGCAATACACATATTGCCATGTCATTCCAATTAAATTTCATTGCTATCCAGCTTCGATTTTCAAAATGTACATCTTTTATTTTTGTCGCGCCCACCAGGAAATACTTTCGAACCGCAATATGTGAGGGAAATCCTGTTAAACTGTGTGTTAAACAGTGCAGCTGTGTGTCTTGCATGGACACTTCGTGGTAGTCCTGTACTTCTACACACAAAGCGGACATATATATACAATGCTATTGAGACTCCACCGTCAATCATGTAACTTAATGACTTGATTGGTGATCTTTGGCAATTCGAAGCGACTTTCGACAATATAAATTTGCATTTCCATTAAATACTGACTGAAAGCATTCTTACCAGGTTTATGGGTAGACTGCATTTTTGCATAATCACCACATTCAAAATGACCCATTTTTTGTATGTGCTCAAGCCCACAACAGAGGATCCGTATAGCTTTCACTGATGATAAATATTGAACCAAATACCATTTCCAGCACATCCGGATTGCAAGAAATTAAGCAATTTGGAACCGTAATAACAATTGGTAAAGCTAAATCGTCCGTTTATTCCAAAACCTTTCCGCCGTGCCATGAAAGAATTAAGTGCCTGGGCGGTCATGTGACCAAGACACGCTTCCACTCAGTAGTCAGCAACATTAATTTGCAGCGGCGCGTCAACTCACTATCACAACGCATCAACCCAGCGGCCTATATACCCATCACCCCAGGTCCTACGACTAGTCTCTCCAAAGGAACCGGTCGTCTTTCAGCAGCTTAGCCAAGCGTTCATTGAAGGGTCGGAAGAAGTCTTCCAGAAGATGCTTGGTTTCTGGCAGCATGGGCTCCAGTGAGCGTTCGGCATCGTCTTGACGCGTGTTCACGGCGTCCTTTCTGCTGATGTAGACCAGATCCACAGGGCTAAGCCGGCGCAGGCCCAGGAAATGGAAGACCTTCTTGAGGACGGGAGCTGTGTTGGCGTAGTAGTTCTCGGCTTGAATGATCATGATCTGATTGTTTGGGAAGACCTTTAGCCAGTCCCTGACGTAGATGTAGTATAGAGATGCCCTGAGGAACATACCACCCTGGAATAGAACAGAGAGAGTCTTTATGGAGACGTATAGGCGGTCATGACGTAAAGGAAAGAAACTTACTGAATAGATATGTGAGAATTAGATTCTGGGCCTCATATGATTCATGTTAAACCGTTTGACAATCCATATATATATAAAAACTATAACTACATATCAAGCCTTATAATTTAATATATGGACTTGGCGTTTTGTTCATAACCGGCAATGGACACGGGACTGGCACAAAGGCCGTAATAATAATGATACTTACTACTACTACTAATAATAATAAAAATAAATAATAGTAATGGTGGCCATACTGTTAATATGGCGGATAAAATGAAAATGCTTCCTGACGTATCACATACCGGAAAGGAGAATTCGAAGGGACTGAGTTGCCAGTCGTATGTACAGCTCCTGATGGTTCTCGTCATGAGACACGTGTTGTAGTTATTGATGGCCTCCTCGCACCACTTGTGGAACGTCATCCGCGACTCCCTGTGACTCTTCATACGGTACTGCGAGTACAGTCTGCGACATGCAAAACATTGCTGCTGAATCAAGGAATTTAGATCCAGTGTGGAGTGTTAGTCCATTTAGTAGGTCCATCTTCCATGTAAGAACCCATGAAATGTATTATTGTAGTAAACGTTAGGCGTGAGTAATACGTGAGCTATGCTGAAACAATGGTTTGCCCCTACACGGAAGAACGACCATTTAGTGCTTCAAGAATCACTGGTCTGCAGCTTTGGAAATAATCAAAGTAATTGGCCTGGTATAAATGGAATCCCCTGAAAATCTGCTACTCGTATACTGGCTAACGTTAATGAGCGGACTCCCCCACATTAACGAATAAAGCCACTAGCTGTAATGACGTCACTTGTTTGATTGTGCGACGAAATCCAGATTGTTTCAGCGATTTTTTTCACCTTTATGGATCTGGACGGAGTAAATGGCGACATGCGACACAGGCATATTTGAAAACTCGACATTGAGCCCCAAATTCCGATACTGCGCATCGCGATATCGGCACAGATTTTTGAAAAACAACGACACTAAACTTAGCCAAACAGCGGCACGGAACGTCGTGATAAATCAGGGGCGGAACCAGAGAATCTGGATAGGGGGGGGGGGGCGGTTTGAGGGTCTAATCCAGATATGCTGGAAAGGGGGCCGGTTCCGGTTTTCATTCGGGTTTATTGTTAAGTGCTCCCCCCCCCCCCGCCACCCTGGAGACGCCCCTGTAAATCGACATTCGACACTGAGAATTTTGAAAAATCGACACTGGACACTAGACACTAGACCCCCCTCTTGCAGACCCCTACCTTTCCGTCGGGTTACGGAGGAGGAGAATGACTCTAGAATCCGGCGCCAGCTTGCGGAGGGTGTGGGCAAGGATGAATCGGGGTTCCTCGAGTCCTTGGTTACCGGGAATCGACGTCCAGCAGTCATAGTCCCAGAGGTAAGCCGGCGTGGCGTCCACTGTGTGAAAAATAAAGTAAATCACTGACTGACAGTAGGGGGGGGGGGGGGGGCACATCAACGCGCCATGAACTGCTGACGGCAGATTATTGACCTGAAGGAAAATGTCCACTTGAACATCTGTGTTCATGTGATATCGTTTATCGGGAATCAGGGCGTAATTGGAAAGGCACTTTTTCGAAATTAGAGTGATAAAAGATTTGTGGAATGAATGTTTAATACGTGGCTGAAGTGGCCACATATTAGTAACTCTTAAAGGTGAATTGAAGACTGGCTGGCATTAGAAAAAAATAGATATGGTCGTATACTTATCTGTGACTCAGAAGTAGGTTTGGGTTCCGTGATTCAGGTAGAAAACCTGTAATGTACAGATGACATCCTAACTGCGATGACCGGATGACACTCCTACCTGTGATGACCGAATGACATTCCTACCTGAGATGACCGGATGACATTCCAACCTGTGATGACCGAATGACATTCCTACCTGCGATGACCGAATGACATTCTTACCTGTGATTGATGATCAAATGACATTCTTCCCTGTTATGACCGAATGACATTCCTACCTGGTATGACCAAATGACATTCCTACCTGCCATGACCGAATGACATTCCTACCTGGGATTGATGACCAAATGACATTCCTACCTGTTATGACCGAATGACATTCCTACCTGCGATGACCGAATGACATTCTTAACTGTTATAACACTCCTACCTGTGATGACATAAGGATACTCCTACCTGTGATGACATAAGGGTACTCCTACCTGTGATGACATAAGGGTACTCCTACCTGTGATGACATAAGGTACTCCTACCTGTGATGACATAAGGATACTCCTACCTGTGATGACATAAGGATACTCCTACCTGTGATGACATAAGGATACTCCTACCTGTGATGACATAAGGGTACTCCTACCTGTGATAACATAAGGATACTCCTACCTGTGATAACATAAGGGTACTCCTACCTGTGATGACATAAGGTACTCCTACATGTGATGACATAAGGTACTCCTACCTGTGATGACATAAGTTACTCCTACCTGTGATGGCATCAGGATACTCCTACCTGTGATGACATAAGTTACTCCTACCTGTGATGGCATAAGGATACTCCTACCTGTGATAACATAAGGGTACTCCTACCTGTGATGACATAAGGTACTCCTACATGTGATGACATAAGGTACTCCTACCTGTGATGACATAAGTTACTCCTACCTGTGATGGCATCAGGATACTCCTACCTGTGATGACATAAGGTACTCCTACCTGTGATGACATAAGGTACTCCTACCTGTAATGACATAAGGATACTCCTACCTGTAATGACATAAGGGTACTCCTACCTGTGATGACATAAGGTACTCCTACCTGTGATGACATAAGGTACTCCTACCTGTGATAACATAAGGGTACTCCTACCTGTGATGACATAAGGGTACTTCTACCTGTGATGACATAAGGGTACTCCTACCTGTGATGACATAAGGTACTCCTATCTGTGATGACATAAGGTACTCCTACCTGTGATGACATAAGGTACTCCTACCTGTGATAACATCAGGATATTCCTACCTGTGATTCCCGGATGAAACGGACGTCCGTCCTTAATGATTGCCTTCTTCCGGATATTTTCAGCCGCAATGTCAAAGAAGTCTAGATAATAACGAAATGACTTGCGCCGGTTTTCCGGAATCCCTGCATAGAAAAATCCAAATAAAACAACTGGTGATGAACTATCATAACTAAACTACTATAAAGAACACTATGTTCGGTAGGTAGTTCGAATCAACGTACCCCAGTTACATTGCAACTGTCTAGATCGATGCCAAAGAGCCGTAAACTAATCCAGATTTTTTAAATACAACTATTGTTGAACTAGTGTACTAATCGACACCTGATTTACATGTCATTACTTCACTCAATATACCTAAGGAAAGCCTGTTCCAGAAAAAGGGTTCCTTATGAGCCGGAGCCTTCACGTCAGGGTGATGAACAAGGCGGCTGTACAGGTCTGTCGTGCCGCTCTTGGTGACCCCGGCGATGTAGAAATAAGGCATACACCTGAGACGCCAGTTCTGCCCCTTGGTCAGGCGCTCGTTGAATATCACAGACATGTTGTGAAAGGCCGGCAGCTTCTGGGTGTAGCCATACCAACGCGACACGCCTTCTGGGCGAATCTTCGACACCCAACATGGGTTCTTATAGTTCGGCAGATAATCCATGGGACCCTGGAAGCGATGATGTTGACCAACTTCTTGATAAATAAAATAATATCATGTGTGTAACTTTTCTCGTTTTTTCTTTTGTGTATTCATTTTATTAAAAACAAATTAATAATAATAAAAGCAAATATAAATATATAACCTTTTCACCATCAGCTCCATGCAAGCGTAATTGCAGGGTCTCTCAATGGCCAAAGAAATCGAACTTTTATGCAGCTATATATAGCATTGTTCATGGCATAATAACGATAGGTGACGTTGAACATCTTCTATAATAGTTTGGAACATGTATGGTAAAACAAGCAATTAAGTAAATTTGCTCAATGATTATATAAATAACATGTTTCACCATATTCTTGCATCACTATTCTGTGTCTTTTCCTGATCATGTATCTTCTCACTAATGATGCATGCCCCCCCCCCCCCCAACAGCTTTCTCACGTCTGTTTTTTTCCTATGCCTAATTCTCGCCTACAGTTTACTGTCTCATGTACTGCTTGTCACTCACCCCCTCCAGACTCCTGTCCAGTTCTTCTTGCAGTCCAACTCTGAAGAAAAGACTATCGTTGGTGGAGGCACCCAGGGACTGATTGTGATGCATGTTTTTCTCCACGGAGCACGTGGAGGCTGGGGGTGCCAGGATGTTACCATGGTCCCTGCCCGGCGCCAGGTACAACATCAGCAGCAATTGGTGACGACGGTCCACCCGCCTCATCTGCCGCATCTCACCCAATATCCTTATGATCTCCTTCTCGGCCTGATGCGAAAGTTTGGACGGGACTTTCACCCCCAAACGAGCAGCGATGTTCTCCAAGCTGAAGAAATCGACCTCCTCGGCTACCTCGGGTTTCGTAACCGGAAGCTGTCTTTCCATATCCGGTTTTATGTTTTGCGTGGCGTTCCCGCCGTCTACGAAGCGGTACATCTGCTTGATAAACGTCTCGATGTCATCTTCGGATATCACTTGGTGTAAATCACCCGGCATGGGGACGCTGAGATTGCTTAACAGCTGCTCCAAGCGCAGAACAGTCTGCTCCAACTCCATGTCCAAGGGGGTCTCAGCTTGCTCCTCGTACAGAATCTCCATCGCCAATTCGACGATCTCACGCCTTACCTGCTCGGACTGTTCCTCGGGGATTGTCACATTGGCTTCCATCAACGCTCGCTCTAAGGCTAAGACAGTGGCGTTGAGCATGCTATCAGTCGGAATATACGTCGCGTTAGTCCCTCCCGCCGTCTTCAACAACGCCAAGACGGAGGCATTCCTAGCCTTGTCTCCAAGTATATGTGGCGCCGGGTACTCCACAGCGTGGTCCCCAGTGGTCGCGTTGATGGCTGGCTTCAGTAGTGGGTGCTTCTGGTGCCATTTTTGTAGTTCTAGTTTTGCGGGATGCGTCCAAGAGGCGGCGTCCATTTGCTGTGTGATATTTACCTTGCTAGATACTGGATATCGTTGGATATGCGCTAGAATATCATGAACGCGTTCTCGGACCTTATGTCCTTGTTTGTTCAATGCCTCCTCCTCAGTTTCCACTTCAGTCTTCGCTGATGAATCAGTTTCCACGTAGTTTACGTCATGGATAGCGTCCTCTTCGATGTTGCGTCGGAGCCTCGTATTGGACAAAGTCTGCCCTTGGTCTGCGATCATGTCTTGGTAGCTGATGTCTCTGGCTTCTAAAACTGGCTCTCGGATACGAGTTTGTAAAAAACCGTGACTCATTGAACGATACTTCGGGTAATCGGATAAATTTAATCGAAAGCTGCTACTATTCAGATGAAATGTGTTATTCAAAAACTCCCTGATGGAAACGTTACTAGCTGGAGTCCACGACGACAACAAATGCGTTAGGGAAGAATTCCCCCTAGAGGGCGTCCCCATATGTCCCATACGATTGCCTTGGACGGGAAAGTTTAAGATGAGAGGAATCGCTTCTGATTCCAGTGGCGCGTTTTGGGCCTTTCTTGCTGCTTCCGTTGCCATCATGTCGTCCACACTTGGTATGACCTGTCCTTGCAGTGCTCGGAGCTTCACGTTGCCGGGTGAGTTCGCCACAATGCCGCTGTTATCCTGGTATTGGTCTAACAGCGATGCTACATTGGAGGATACATTTGCATCATATTTATCCAGCAATTCCTTTAGTCGGTGAAAGAGGACTTTCTCCTTCACAACATCGATCGACGTTTTACCCGCTGGGGGTTCGTTCTCGGTACTCGCGACTTGCATGAAGTCTTCTAAAATCTGTTCAACTTGGCCGGGTAAGTTATCTGGATTTCTCTGATGTCGTCGTACGGTAAACTTTTCCATGGTTTCTAAGTAGCGTTCACGTGTCTGTATTTGGTTCGCATGCATTTGCAACAAAGCTTCATTTCGTGTCAAAATATTCACGTCAGCAATTTCTGCGCCTAATTGCTCTGTTCCGTCTCGGCTTTCAGCACTTGGGAGGGCTGGCATCGCGTTAGAATCGCCGTTGGGTGGTACAGGGCCTTCACCTCGTATCCCGAGTGCCTCCTTTGCTTCAAGATCCGACTCCTCCCCGGTGGACACGTTGGGAAGTACTTCTTCCTCAGGGGAAAGCAATCGATTTATATCCAGTTTGTTTTCCCCAGAATTCTGTCCCAGGACAGAAATGTATGTGGAGTTTGTCACTGATTGTGGCGCGGCGTTCGTGCCAGCTATAAGTAAATCGTGGGGTGTCGTGACGCTTGCAGCATTGGTGGTATTATGTTCAACTGCTTGCCTTGGTTCATCAAATACAACGTGAACATCGACATTTTTCACATCCGCTGACTGGCTGGTCTGAGGTGTTTTCACTTCCCTAGAAAGTACGGGCTCGCCTTTTTTGAAGCTAGGTCCCGGTGTGTAGTCAAATATACGATCGGCTTGACTTTCATCAACCGAACCATAGCCGTCGTCCAGACCCGTTTGATGTTTTCTATCCCACACCAGATTTTCACTATTTTGTGACATATCGATAATGGCGGTTTTGTTGACGGCTATCTTCTTGATATGACCAGTCTGTATCATAGGAGGTAAATCATGGTTACCCTCCGCTTCAATCTCGGTGTCGTACTCGTAATCATACTCGCCCTTGTGCGGCATTCCGATTGGCTTTTCTGACCACGTGGCCTGCACTACCCCGCTATTGGTCAACAGGTGTTTACCGAGACGTGAGCCACCTGGAGGCTCGCTGCGTGACGTCACAGTGGCACCGTGGGCGTCCAGCTTGGTCCTGGAACGAAACATGATGGGCATCGTCATATTGTCATTGATGAACATCGTTATATTGTCATTGATGGACATCGTCATATTGTCCTTGATGAGCATCGTCATATTGTCATTGATGGGCATCGTCATATTGTCATTGATGGGCATGGTTATATTGTCATTTATGAGCATGGTCATATTGTCATTGATGGGCATCGTCATATTGTCATTGATGGGCATCGTCATATTGGCATTGATGGGCATCGTCATAATGTCATTGATGAGCATCGCCATATTGTCATTGGTGGGCATCGTCATATTGTCATTGATGGGCATCGTCATATTGTCATTGATGGCCATCTTCATATTGTCACTGATGGGCATGTTCATATTGTCATTGATGGGATCTTCATATTGTCATTGATGGACATTGTCATATTGTCATTGACGGGCATCGTCATATTGTCATTGATAGACATTGTCATATTTTCATTGATGGGTATCGTCATATTGTCATTGATGGACATTGTCATATTGTCATTGATGGGCATCGCCATATTGTCATTGATGGGCATAGCCATGTTGTCATTTTCTGGGCACCGTCATATTGTCAATGATGGGCATCGTCATATTGTCATTTTCTGGGCACCGTCATATTGTTATTGATGGGCATCGTCATATTGTCCTTGATGAGCATCGTCATATTGTCATTGGTGGGCATCGTTATATTGTCATTGTTGGACATTGTCATATTGTCATTGATGGGCATCGTCATATTATCATTGATGGGCATCGTCATATTATCATTGATGGACATTGTCATATTGTCATTGATGGGCATCGTTATATTGTCATTGATGGGCATAGCCATATTGTCATTGATGGGCATGGTCATATTGTCATTGGTGGGCATCGTCATATTGTCATTGATGGGCATCGTCATATTGTCATTAATGGACATCGTCATATTGTCATTAATGGACATCGTCATATTGTCATTAATAGGCATCGCCATATTGTCATTGGTGGACATCGTCACATTGTCATTAATGGGCATTGTCATTGATGGACATCGTTAAATTGTCACTGATGGGCATCGTCATATTGTCATTGATGGGCATCGTCATATTGTCATTGATGGGCATCGTCATATTGTCATTGATGGACATTGTCATATTGTCATTGATGGCCATCGTCATATTATCATTGATGGACATTGTCATATTGTCATTGATGGGCATCGCCATGTTGTCATTGATGGGCATCGTCATAATGTCATTGGTGGGCATCGTCATATTGTCATTGGTGGGCATCGTCATATTGTCATTGGTGGGCATCGTCATATTGTTATTGATGGGCATCGCCATGTTGTCATTGATGGGCATCGTCATATTGTCATTAATAGGCATCGTCATATTGTCATTGATGGACATCGTCATATTGACATTAATGGGCATTGTCATTGATGGACATCGTCATATTGTCATTGATGGGCATCGTCATATTGTCATTGACGAGCATCGTCATATTATCATTATTGGACATCGTCATATTGTCATTGATGAGCATGGTCATATTTTTATATTGGTGGGCATCGCCATATTGTCACTGATGGCCATCATCATATTGTCACTGATGGGCATCTTCATATTGTCATTGATAGACATTGTCATATTATCCTTGATGGGCATCGCCATATTGTCATTGATGGACATTGTCATTGATGGGCATCGCCATATTATCATTGAAGGGCATCGTCATTTTGTCATTGATGGGCATCGTCATATTGTCATTGATGAACATCGTCATAGTGTCATTGATGGACATTGTCATATTGTCATTAATGGGCATCGTCATATTGTCATTGATGGGCATCGTCATATTGTCATTGATGGGCATGGTCATATTGTCATTTATGAGCATGGTCATATTGTCATTGATGGGCATCGTCATATTGTCATTCATGGGCATCGTCATATTGGCATTGATGGGCATCGTCATAATGTCATTGATGAGCATCGCCATATTGTCATTGGTAGGCATCGTCATATTGTCATTGATGGGCATCGTCATATTGTCATTGATGGACATCGTCATATTGTCATTGATGGGCATCGTCATATTGTCATTGATGGACATTGTCATTGATGGGCATCGCCATATTATCATTGAAGGGCATCGTCATTTTGTCATTGATGGGCATCGTCATATTGTCATTGATGAACATCGTCATAGTGTCATTGATGGACATTGTCATATTGTCATTAATGGGCATCGTCATATTGTCATTGATGGGCATCGTCATATTGTCATTGATGGGCATGGTCATATTGTCATTTATGAGCATGGTCATATTGTCATTGATGGGCATCGTCATATTGTCATTGATGGGCATCGTCATATTGGCATTGATGGGCATCGTCATAATGTCATTGATGAGCATCGCCATATTGTCATTGGTGGGCATCGTCATATTGTCATTGATGGGCATCGTCATATTGTCATTGATGGGCATCGTCATATTGTCATTGATGGCCATCTTCATATTGTCACTGATTAGCATGTTCATATTGTCATTGATGGGCATCTTCATATTGTCATTGATGGACATTGTCATATTGTCATTGACGGGCATCGTCATATTGTCATTGATGGACATTGTCATATTTTCATTGATGGGCATCGTCATATTGTCATTGATGGACATTGTCATATTGTCATTGATGGGCATCGCCATATTGTCATTGATGGGCATAGCCATATTTTCATTTTCTGGGCACCGTCATATTGTCAATGATGGGCATCGTCATATTGTCATTGATGGGCATCGTCATATTGTCATTGGTGGGCATCGTCATATTGTCATTGATGGACATTGTCCTATTGTCCTTGATGGGCATCGTCATATTATCATTGATGGACATTGTCATATTGTCATTGATGGGCATCGCCATGTTGTCATTGATGGGCATCGTTATATTGTCATTGATGGGCATCGTCATATTGTCATTAATGGACATCGTCATATTGTCATTAATGGACATCGTCATATTGTCATTAATGGGCATCGTCATATTGTCATTGATGGACATCGTCATATTGTCATTAATGGGCATTGTCATTGATGGACATCGTTAAATTGTCACTGATGGGCATCGTCATATTGTCATTGATGGGCATCGCCATATGTCAGTGATGGGCATCGCCATGTTGTCACTGATGGGCATCGTCATATTGTCATTGATGGGCATCTTTATATTGTCACTGATGGGCATATTTATATTGTCACTGATGGCAATCGTCATATTGTCACTGATGGGCATCTTCATATTGTCACTGATGGGCATCGTCATATTGTCACTGATGGGCATCGTCATATTGTCATTGATTGACATCGTCATATTGTCACTGATGGGCATCGTCATATTGTCACTGATGGGCATCGTCATATTGTCATTGATGGGTATCGTCATATTGTCATTGATGGGCATCGTCATATTGTCATTGATGGGCATGGTCATATTGTCATTTATGAGCATGGTCATATTGTCATTGATGGGCGTCGTCATATTGGCATTGATGGGCATCGTCATAATGTCATTGATGAGCATCGCCATATTGTCATTGGTGGGCATCGTCATATTGTCATTGATGGGCATCGTCATATTGTCATTGATGGCCATCTTCATATTGTCACTGATGGGCATGTTCATATTGTCATTGATGGGATCTTCATATTGTCATTGATGGACATTGTCATATTGTCATTGACGGGCATCGTCATATTGTCATTGATGGACATTGTCCTATTGTCCTTGATGGGCATCGTCATATTATCATTGATGGACATTGTCATATTGTCATTGATGGGCATCGCCATGTTGTCATTGATGGGCATCGTTATATTGTCATTGATGGGCATCGTCATATTGTCATTAATGGACATCGTCATATTGTCATTAATGGACATCGTCATATTGTCATTAATGGGCATCGTCATATTGTCATTGATGGACATCGTCATATTGTCATTAATGGGCATTGTCATTGATGGACATCGTTAAATTGTCACTGATGGGCATCGTCATATTGTCATTGATGGGCATCGCCATATGTCATTGATGGGCATCGCCATGTTGTCACTGATGGGCATTGTCATTGATGGGTATCGTCATATTGTCATTAATGGGCATTGTCATTGATGGGCATCGTCATATTGTCACTGATGGGCATCGTCATATTGTCATTGATGGGCATCTTTATATTGTCACTGATGGGCATCTTTATATTGTCACTGATGGCAATCGTCATATTGTCACTGATGGGCATCTTCATATTGTCACTGATGGGCATCGTCATATTGTCACTGATGGGCATCGTCATATTGTCATTGATTGACATCGTCATATTGTCACTGATGGGCATCGTCATATTGTCACTGATGGGCATCGTCATATTGTCATTGATGGGCATCGTCATATTGTCATTGATGGGCACCGTCATATTGTCGCTGATGGGCATCGTCATATTGTCAGTGATGGGCATCGTCATATTGTCAGTGATGGGCATCGTCATATTGTCACTGATGGGCATCGTCATATTGTCATTGATTGACATCGTCATATTGTCACTGATGGGCATCGTCATATTGTCACTGATGGGCATCGTCATATTTTCATTGATGGGTATCGTCATATTGTCATTGATGGGCATCGTCATATTGTCATTGATGGGCATGGTCATATTGTCATTTATGAGCATGGTCATATTGTCATTGATGGGCGTCGTCATATTGTCATTGATGGGCATCGTCATATTGGCATTGATGGGCATCGTCATAATGTCATTGATGAGCATCGCCATATTGTCATTGGTGGGCATCGTCATATTGTCATTGATGGGCATCGTCATATTGTCATTGATGGCCATCTTCATATTGTCACTGATGGGCATGTTCATATTGTCATTGATGGGCATCTTCATATTGTCATTGATGGACATTGTCATATTGTCATTGACGGGCATCGTCATATTGTCATTGATGGACATTGTCATATTTTCATTGATGGGCATCGTCATATTGTCATTGATGGACATTTCCATATTGTCATTGATGGGCATCGCCATATTGTCATTGATGGGCATAGCCATGTTGTCATTTTCTGGGCACCGTCATATTGTCAATGATGGGCATCGTCATATTGTCATTGATGGGCATCGTCATATTGTCATTGGTGGGCATCGTCATATTGTCATTGATGGACATTGTCCTATTGTCCTTGATGGGCATCGTCATATTATCATTGATGGACATTGTCATATTGTCATTGATGGGCATCGCCATGTTGTCATTGATGGGCATCGTTATATTGTCATTGATGCGCATCGTCATATTTTCATTAATGGACATCGTCATATTGTCATTAATGGACATCGTCATATTGTCATTAATGGGCATCGTCATATTGTCATTGATGGACATCGTCATATTGTCATTAATGGGCATTGTCATTGATGGACATCGTTAAATTGTCACTGATGGGCATCGTCATATTGTCATTGATGGGCATCGCCATATGTCATTGATGGGCATCGCCATGTTGTCACTGATGGGCATTGTCATTGATGGGCATCTTTATATTGTCACTGATGGGCATCGTCATATTGTCATTGATGGGCATCTTTATATTGTCACTGATGGGCATCTTTATATTGTCACTGATGGCAATCGTCATATTGTCACTGATGGGCATCTTCATATTGTCACTGATGGGCATCGTCATATTGTCATTGATGGGCATCGTCATATTGTCATTGATGGGCACCGTCATATTGTCGCTGATGGGCATCGTCATATTGTCATTGGTGGGCATCGTCATATTGTCATGGATGGGCATCGTCATATTGTCACTGATGAGCATCGTCATATTGTCACTGATGAGCATCGTCATATTGTCAGTGATGGGCATCGTCATATTGTCAGTGATGGGCATCGTCATATTGTCAGTGATGGGCATCGTCATATTGTCAGTGATGGGCATGGTCATATTTGTATTGGTGGGTCTGGTCATACTGCCAGTGCTAAACGCACGGGCACGGACACCCCCCTCCCCCAGATACTGTAGGATCCAATAGGAGCCAATAGGATCATCGCTGTGAGAAATATAACGGTCTGGATGTCTGAAAATGTACAGGGCCCACTGTTGATCTGTCGATTAACGGTGCCGCTGTCGTATTTTCGAGAAACAATTGTAAAACTCTGTCGGTGAAGGAATTGTGAAATGTTCGGTGTCTGAATTTGGATGCCAATGCTGGGTGTCGATTTTTCCATAACGGCGACGTCGCCTGTCTCCATTATCCCTTCTAGACCCCCACAGATAGGCGGAGGAAAATTATGAGCTCTGCAAATATTTTAGTTAATTACCTGTGAACTATGCAACTAGTTTTTTATATCTAGCTGCCACTTTTTGGGGGGTTACTGGCATATAACATATTAGCAGTTTAACATGTTAGGGTAAGGCCCACGCACATGCATGTATGTGGGTTAGAGAGACCTACATTATCCAGTAGAGCGGCACCAGGATGAGCAGCCACAGTCGCCGGCGCTTGAGGGCCGTGAGAACCCGGGCCGCCCAGATGTAGGCAGGGGGCTTGCGTGGGGGCTCACCCCGCAGACTGACCACGAACACCATCTTCCCGCCGGTCAACGAGGTCCGCTCGGCCGCATCCGTCGCTCCGTTCAGCAGTCAAAAGCCGTTTGTGACCAAACCTCCCCAGTCAGTCGATCGGTATATTTCACGGCGTGATAAATGAACTTATTCACATCAGGTGCAAATAATACGCAACTTAATTTGACCATTTGATTAATTGATGCGTGTTTGTATGGTCGCCGAACACCAACTTCTCTTGGCCTTTGACAGGGCTTGTGAATGGTGACCGGCAACTAGCTGACAGTCATGCACATCGTGGGTAATCTATCAGTGAGGCTTGTTTGTCATCCACTGTTCAGGCTCGACTCTCGCTCTCTATATCCACACAGGATGAATCCGAGAGTGGTATCCACTTGCTTAGTACCAAACACACGTTATTCGGCTAATACATTCATATATCCAAGGATGAAGGTCCAGAGCGAGAGAGTCGTTGTCATATAGTTACAGGTCATTTCATATCCGTCAGGTTTAATGCTATAGGAAGTTTGCCTGTATATAAAGAGATCGACTTTGTAAATACACTAACGCGTCTGCATCGTGACTGTAAAGGTCAAACCGTCTGCTTCCAAAATGCGATTTGCCTGGGCTGAGAAAGTAGACCTACAAACCCCATCAGTCTCTCTAGCTCAGAATATCCACTCTGAACGTAGACCTATTACATTTAACACGGCACCTCATGACAGAGCCATTTAGAGACAGATTACACTTGTTTCATGATGTCGAATGCAAAGTTGACATATTCAGTGCAACTCCGAGAACGCGCTTTGTCGATCGAAGCTACATCAACCAACAAACTGTGACGTGGACGGTATGGGCCGTGGGGATAGCGAGGCCAGAATGTATGTACCTGGAGGTGGAGAGTGGCGGTTTATAAAGGGCAACAGTAATGCCGGCCCTTTATGAAATCAATGGTTCGATAAGTCAGGGGTCAAGTCCATTTCTACCTTCGGCCCGAAGCAGGCATTTGCCTGTTCAGCGAGGAAACAAATGCTCGGTTATACGACTACGATAACTATAGGGAGTTCGTGAATAGAACTACGAAGCCGGGCTTCGTACTTAAGCCTAGAACACAAACGAAGCTGCCGGTGA
Organism: Arenicola marina; assembly: GCA_964019135.1. NCBI lineage: Eukaryota > Metazoa > Annelida > Polychaeta > Arenicolidae > Arenicola > Arenicola marina. The sequence continues at coordinate 39,372,250 of OZ025251.1, read as the reverse complement.
CATGGGGTGATGTTAATAACTCCACCATCCAATGTGTCGACGCTGGACTGATGTCGCTCAATGCATTATGTGGATCTTGTCATCTCGTGCAACGATCCAATGAAATGTTGGTGTCTTAAGCCACTTTTGTGCACATGAAGGGTATAAATTGGGCCCCGAAACTTCGCGAGGCTTTGAAATGGAGATGAAACATACCCCCATACCCCCAGATACAGCTCCCATCCCGTGACCTGTTGATCAGCAGCTCCGTCTGCTTACCAACCATGTCAACTGAGCTAGGGAGACTCCCCTATTTAACAAACGGTACGATGGAACGCCAGCCCTGTTTTTAATACCTATTGTTCAATATTGAAAAATGAGTTTGCAATATTGAAAAATGAATTATCAATATTGAAAAATATGATTTATCCATATTAGAAAGTAATTTTCAATCTTAGAAAATAATTTTCAATATCGAAAAATCATTTTTCTGTATTACTAAATGAATTTCTAATATTGATAAATTTATTTCCAATATTAATTTACTTTCCAATATTGATAAATTTATTTTCCAATATTAATACATTTATTTTCCAATATTGATAAATTTGTTTTCCAATATTGATAAATTTATTTTCCAATATTGATGAACTTATTTTCCAATATTAATCAATTTATTTTCCAATATTGATAAATTCATTTTCAATATTGCTAAATCTGTTTTTCATTATTAGTAAATCTGTTTTTCAATATTGCTATTTCATTTTTTTAATATTGAAAAATAGGTATTAAAAACATAGAAGGCGTTCCATAATGATAAGATGATATTGTCAATATATCAGTATGCGTTCGATGGTAGTGTGGCCAATCAATTCGCGTTATTTTCTTGCACATGTGGCCAAATTGGGCAAAGATGCATTATGTGAAAACATTTGATGCCAGGTGTGTTGTCCTATTCAGAGACCGTCGACCTGACACTCAGGAGTTCAGAAGCGGGTGCATTGAAACAGCGACACGCCATATATGAACCTGCGTAGTGCACCAGCGAAACGGCGCGCTTCTGCTTCTGATCGAAGGGTCGTATTTTTTTTTCGGTGGGGGGGGGGGGGCGGGTCTTTTGTATTTACTGATGGCAGCAATCTTTATTTAAAGCGGGTGTCCAACCTAATTTAATCGCGATCGGCACCGAAAGTTTACATCTTAAAGTTAAATTGGCGAGTGTTAACGCTTCGTTTCCGCCGACTGGTAAGGAGAAAAAAAATAAGGCAACCCGCCCCAAGCAATGTCAAGCAGAGCGCCATTTTGCCGGGAGCAGTGACGCGTATTGTGACTATTCATGTGGCACCACCTTATGTTATCACTCGCGGGGAGAGAGATCAGGGCCGCGATTTACAGATGAACAGTGGCAGTTCCAAGCCGCGCAGGAGAACATGATCTTAGTGTTTAATGGAAATGTACCCTCCAAACAAACTGATATACGTCTTGCGACGATGGACTCCACAACAATGCTATGATTGGAGTTAGAATCGCAGCTCTTTATATTAGCGATGATCACGCGCTCTTGTTTTGCTCACACAATAGGCGCAATTTCCGGTTTGAATAAATTAGAGTATCGCCTCCTGATTGTTCAATCGCGGACACACCTCCAAAAAGGGCTGCCGCCTGGGTAGGCGGCGAAATCGTGCCCGGCGGTCACTTCTAAATTTTATTGTGAGCTAGAGACAGGACGAAAAATTCTGTAATTTGGAGGATAGACAATTGGGTATTATATGAATCGGTAAAGCAGCGTTAGAGGCCAGGCTGGCGGTTCACTTTAAGCTAAACAGTTTGGTTTTTCCTTGGTAGGCATTCGTTAAATTCAAATCATTAACCGTAATAAGTGATTCTAAAATTAATCGGACTATTAGCTCGCATGACATCGAAAATGGCGATAGGGGCCCGGTGCACTCATTCTCAGACAGAGGGACCTCGCTTGGTTTGGTGAAATGCCAAAAGGGAAAACGGATTCACTCGAGCTTCAGTTTCCTTTTGAAGTTCGCGAAAAGGTTGAAACGGTATCGTGCGAGTGTTATATCTATTGCCCTTTTGTTCTTTACAAAAAGGTAAAAGGTATCGCGCGCGTGTTACCAATTCTAGCTATGCTCTTTTTAAAAGAACCAGCGGTTTCTGATGACTACCTTCTTGGGAGGTATTGTAGTAGCAAGGAAATTGATTATTTTTGTGTTTAGCTTAGTCCTTTTTACTGCACAAACACAGACAAAGCACGTTAAGGCCTTGCGTCTTCGAACTAATAGGTCATGGCTATGGATAAATAACAAGATCGACTCAAACCAACTTGGATGGGTTCGAGTGACTTTTAAAGTTAGATTCTTTCTTTTCTCATGACTTGGTTTCTAAAAAACTTTCCTTTGCTTCAATTCTGATCCTACTAAAGAATTATATAGGCCCCGGGATGTAGGTCTATGTTAGAACAACTTACAAATTATAGAAGCTGTAACGTTAAAGGAAACCGCCAGCCTGGTCTCTAACGCTGCTTTACCGATTCATATAATACCCAAATGTCTACATATATTCTCCAAATTACAGAATTGTCCGTCCTGTTTGTAGCTCATAATAAAATTGGAGGTGTGTCCGCGATTGACCAATCGATAATTATATTAACTCCGGAAATGACGCCTACTGTGTGAGCAAAACAAGAGCGCGTGATCATCGCAAATATAAATAGCTGCGATTCTATAACTCCAATCATGGCCTTTTTTACGGAGACAATCGTTGCAACAGATATATCAATATGTTTGGAAGCTATTTTGCCATGAAACACTATTATGGTCCACTGCGCGGCTTGGAACTGCCACAATTCATCCGTAAATCGCGGCCCAAATCTCTTGTTTCACGCGCTTTTCCTGAAGGATACATCCGCGAGATAACTTCCAGATCTAACGCAAGGCGGCGCCACATGAAGGGTCACAATATACGTCACTGGCTATGGCAAAATGGCGCGCTGCTCGACATTGATGGGGGCGGGTTGGCTTAATTGTTTTCTCCTTACCAGTCGGCCGCAACGAAATTTCGCCAAATTAATTTTAGGTTGTAAACTTTCGATGAAGAACGCGATTAGGTTGGACACTCGCCTTAACACCGTATAACAGGTAATAATTCCCATAATGGTCTTTGTGAAGGAATGGATTTGGGAATACGTCATATATATTTATATAAATACAATATATTATGAAGCATGGTGGTTGGTTTGCGTTTCAGTAACTTTTTGGCGGTTTTAACAAAACAAGCTTTCTTGTAAGAGCAGAAACGGCACATGACACTCTGCCGGCAGAGGGAGCGCGTTCCTATGGCGCAAGGGTACCGCCCTCTGCCGGAAGATCGGGCACAGTACTGCGCGCGAAATCTAGTGGCAGAGATCGGTACGACTCTTCCAAAGACTAAAAAGGAGATACGAAATGTCTTTCCGGAGACAGATGTAAACAGATTGGTGTTCTCAACCTCGATCGACTTGGCTCTGTTTACTTGCAGATGACACGTACGTTCCAATGAAAGAAATCGATACGTTTATTTTACATAAGTTATAGCATATACTCTCTAGCATATAAACAATGTAAACTTACCTTCAACATCTTTTGGTCACGTCTCCCCGGCCAGGAACAGCATGAACAGACACGGGCGCCTGTGGCCCGGTGTAACATAATAACCTGTCCGGCCGTGATAACCTGTCCGGCCATGGTGCTTTCATAACACTAACCCTAACCAGAACCCTAATACTAACCCTAACCCTAACCTAATCCTAACCTAACCCTAAACCTAACATATATGTGCTATTTACATAGTAACCCAATCCGCTGCGCATGCGCACACGTCCGCCGGACACTTTATCACGGCGGACAGGTTATCATGCTACACCGGCCGTGTGGAAGTGTCCCACCATGCGGAGCTGTCACCGTTATCTGGTTATCATTTATGCCTGAATTATGGCCTTATATAAGACACATGATATTGAGACCCTCTCCGCTCCATGTGTTCGTACGGTGCCATTATGACAGATACAGGGGTGGGGGGGGGGGGGCATCTCCGCATGGCATGCATGGGGGACAATTCCGCATACCAGGACGAAAATGAAAGTAAAGAAAGTCAGAAATCCTACCAGTGAAACATGACCCACCCCACTTCAGTTTTCACAGATACAGCTTTGATATCAAAGCCCACTCACCCTGTCGTGTAGGTTTTGATTTCAAAGCTAGCTCACAGCTTACCAGGCCTGTCTCAAACTTATCATGTGGTGCAGCCTGTGGGCCATTAGTATGATTAGAGCCAGGTAGCATTTTCTGTCTGTGCAGTGTTGCAGTGCATATTTTTATGTATAGGGCATATAATTTTTAACCGTCCAACAAAATATGCATCTTTCCAGAATCCTCATGCAATTTGCTGACCTGGTGGAAAGAAAATACTTTGATTTATTGTCTTCAGTTGCAATATCAGGGCTTTTGCTGGCTAAATTTATTCAATCAGTGCCAACCGCGCCAATATACACTGCAACACAGCAACGACAGTAAATGCTGCCTGGCTCTAATGGCCCACAGGCTGCTTAGAGGCAGGCCTGGTAAGCTCACAGCATGCATGCTGCTACAGACACAGGCCCTTGAATCAGAGGAGGGGGCCCCTGGGCAGGTAGTCGTGCCACATTAGACTGTGTAGTTGCAAGACATATCCAAGTTTGGAGCAGACCATGTTTAATTTATTGAACTAAGAATTTGTGTAGCTAATAATAAATATATTCAATCATAAATATGGATAGGTACTAGCTAAACATGGTAAAGTAGATGCTATTTTTTGGCCTGTTCAGGTGGCATCTATCCATATTCAACAGTTTATTATTAGCTACACAAGTTACACCCTCACCCCGACTTGATCAGCTCTTAACAAATAATATATTGCAATAATCTGACTTGTTGTTAAAGAGCACATATATCTGATGTCCAAGTACTCATCATTGTTAGTTATACCTTCTTATACATTTGATAAAAGTAGGGCTGTGTAAGTATTTGAGTCAATCAATATACATGTATACAATGGCTGGAGACTGGTTTTAACTTTGGAGTAGTGCATCAGTGCTATTCAACGGTATATAGAGCTGGACAAACCATAATCCGCATAGCAGGTCTGACGGAATGCTGATGCTATCATGGAAAACTGGGGAAAGAGAGCCAGAGCTGCCATGATATACTTTGCCTGAAAAGAAGATTCATTCATACAGTCATCTGAGTGTTGACGAAAGGGACTACACAGTAATTATTGTGTTCTTTTCACCAACTACCTTACTGTAGGTGTATAAACTATATTGTCACTTTCACCAACTGTTTGTTTACTACTGTGACATCTTCTTTTCAGGCTATTGATAACTGATAGCTATATGCTCTTCCATTAGTAAGAGTTCAAGTGTAGGCCATTTATTACAGATACTGTCCCCTTAGCCTACTCTGTACAGGCTGTATGATGCATGATTTCTGCTATTTAATAATTCAAATTTATTATTATTTCCCTGATAATCAGGGAAGCTACTGCCTGAGTTACCAGGCCTGCCTCTAAGCAGTATGTGTGTGCCATTAGATCTAACAGCAGCCTGTGACCATAGAGACAGGCCTGGTAACTGCCAGAGATGCTTCATCATGCTCATAGCCTGTCACACATCTTAATCTATCCTCTAAATTAATTCAGCTTTTTATCCTGTCAATATTGATAAAGACACCCATTATGACATGTATCAAATTTGTTTTATCAGCTGTTCAATGTTTGTGTTAATATCATCTCTCAGATGAATGAACTATGGGGTGATGGCCAGAAGTATGAAATAAACCATTACCTTACCTTTCACATTTAAAGGATATAAATAAAGCTCTTGTATTAAAATCTATTTACAATAGTTATACTTCTTACATTCCAGATTTAATGTGGAAGCCAACAGCTGTCAAAAAGTTTAATTATGGCTTTAGAACTGATTGGACATCATTAAGCACGAGAATAGTTTCTAATGGGTGCTGTGGAATACAACAACGCCTTCATGAACATTATTGCCAATGACGTTGGCAATAGAATGAGATTAGACAGACTCAGCTCATCTGGTCCAAACCCAGCTTCTGGAGATGCTGTAGTTGATATAACGGATGAGAAGGAGCCATTTCGGCCCAATGGGATCCAGTATGTTTATCGTAAATCTGTCCAGCTCTACAAATACCAGGATGCCCCACACTTCTTACAGGGTAATCCCTTCATTCACAGTGGCTACATGGCTCTCCTGACACATAAAGATTGCTTCCGCAGGTTTGTATGATAATATCTTCTGTATTAATAATTACCCAGTATTTAATGCCTATTGGTAGTTTGGTATGTTATATCTCATATATCATATTTGTCTGCTTCAAAAGGTACATAAAATTATGACCGCATAACTTTTTGTGGTGTAAATTGAAAAGGATTGAAAAGAATGATTTGTGAAAAGAATGGAAGACTGACTAGGATGTTATAGTATTTGTAACTTTATTAGATTGTTTTCTATAGACATGATTGCTTGAATTAACCCAATATTATAATGAACTCATAGAAAATTATCTCACCACAGGCATTGTTACCACTTGGTCCAGGTACTGGGAACATCACAATTGTATACCATATTTGGATACCTATTTCTTTACAGCTTACTGATGTGGAGCAATGAGAGTGTTAACACGTGGTCGCACCTGCTGGGATTCCTGCTCTTCTTCATCTTAATGGTCTGGGATAACATTCAGTGGATTCCCAAGGCTGGTGGTTCTCTAGCCGACCACGCTGTTATCTCCATAGGACTAATCTGCTTCCAGGTAAAGCCGAGGTGTAAGTTAATGTCCGAGGAACACGACATTACCGGATAATAATGGAGTCCTAGGGCGAAGCCCGAGGACCCATTGTTATCCGGTAATGTCGCTTTCCGAGGTCATTAACTTACGCAAAATCCACGTCCTCATGACTCAAACACACAACATATTACCGGTACATAAAAATAATGTCGTGAGAGAACAATAGAATGATGTCATCAGTAGATTTTACATGGTGGGTAATTACTGGACCCCGGTCATCTAGAGAGCTGTACGCAGCTCGTATTTATCGCATCGCACAGAATCACGCCAGTGCATATGATTAATTTTGAAGTCTGATCCGAATTTGATACATTTATTGACAGCTTATCCAGACATAATGCAGTGATATTACTTAGATTATATAACATATTTAATAAGAAACCTAAAAAAGGCTAGGCTCTATATATGACGCGCAGCAAACAAATTAATTCAGTCTTTATTCATTTCATGTCTGGTAAAGTATCTCGTATAAATTGCTGTACGTTACATGTACGATTTGTTCTGAAGCCGCTGTGCTTTGACCTACGTGTTGCTATACGTTGCGTCTCAGTTCTGTGTGCTGTGCTCCGCCGGGTACCACTTGTTCCGTAGCCACTGTGCATTGACCTACATGTGGCTATATGTTGTGTTTCAGTTCTGTATGCTGTGCTCCGCCGGGTACCACTTGTTCCGTAGCCACTCAGAACGCGCCAACAATCGCTGGTTGGCCATGGATCTGACAGGAATCTCGATTGGTTTGCTGGGCTGCTACCTGCCTGGCGTCCATTATGCCTTCTACTGCCTTTCCGTAAGACCAAGAGACATACTCGCACTTATTTGCTTGCATGTATCACAAATAAGTATATATATATATCCATCTTTTTATATATGTAGTTTAATTGTAGCTTGTGTATCTAAATGATAGGTTAATGAAAAAAAGATCAGTAAATTGTGTAGATATGCTATGGTGATAGACCGATCCAGGCTCCGACACTAAGCCCCGCCCACGCGTGAGTCCTTTTTCCTTTATCGTCAGTATGAAATTGACAATCCTAGCTGATGGTTGGTACTAGTGAGACGTGCTCATCTCTGAAACTGACAACAAAGTGACCTGCTGCTTTGTTTGTCCGACATAACGCACGTGGAAGAGCTTTTTTCACCACATGATTGGATAGAAACAACCGCGACGTCAGTGAATGACTGACATCCTGGATCGGTCTATTACAATAGTATCCCAGTATATATATACGTCGCACTTCATGTAGGGCTCTATGCATCATTATACTCTTTTAAGAAATACCGTTGCAAAACAGAATGACAGTAACTGATAGTAAAGACGTTTCTTTACTTTATTAACAGGGATGTTTTCATTTATTACGTCTGTCCAGGTTTGGCGTGATATCTACCTGATGATCATTGGCTGCCTCTTCGCGTCCGTCCTTTTTTACCAAACGCAAAGCCGTTATTACGGCAGTGACTGGTTCCGTCGCCGCGTCCTGCTGTACTGCGGGTTGGCCGGATACGGGGTCGTGCCAACCTTGCATTGGATCAAACTCAGCGGCGGATTCAGCGCCAACATTGTACAGGTGACCTATTTTACCTAATTGAGTGATAATAAATTATTTGAATGTGAAATAGTAACTTTCTAGTAACTAAATGGAGAACAACATTTGTATTCGTAGTTTAACAAACATTTATATATCCATGTACTGTATATTACGTTGCGTTTTATCTGGTAACGTGCTACGTTAATGTGTTCGAAGATCATGATTGTTTATTTACTAAACCACCCAAAAAAACGACTAAATTCTAGCTAATGTGCAAAAAGCATGTCATCGTATGTTACGATCTGCGATTATTTGTAAACAGTCATTTGACGAACTTTCGTTTCGTTGCAGGAATTTGCTCCAAAGGTAGCAGTTGTGTACATCTTGGGGTTGCTGGCGTTTTTCTTTTACGCTTCCAAGTTTCCAGAGAGAACGTTTCCTGGTAAGTGTACTGCAGAGGCAAGGGCAATATGATACAACATTGCAGTTTAGATATGATGGTATTGTTGATTATCAATAATAGTGGGCTTTCTCTCCTTTTAGTCCAAATATTGTGAACGTATTGACGCAGTGGAAGATGCTGGCAAAACTAAAGTCGATAACTGATATATATTCCATTTTTCTGTGTAAAAAATACTGATGAATTTTATGGTGCATAACGATAAATAATAACTGAAAAACAAAATGACGTTCTTCACATATATGTTCCATTCTTTCAAGTACATAATATTACAAATTTTATTCATTTCAGGTAAATTTGATTTGATAGGTTCCAGTCATCAATTGTGGCACCTGGTGGTGGTGGTAGCATTCCTCTGGTGGCACTACTCCGGCCAGAGCCTCTTGTTGTACCGGCTACAGCACCAGTGTGAGCTCTAAACCTTCCTCTGGTGGCACTACCCACCCCGGCCAGAGCCTCTTGTTGTACCAGCTACAGCACCAGTGTGAGCTCTAAGCCTTCCTCTGGTGGCATCACTCCGGCCAGAGCCTCTTGTTGTACCGGCTACATCACCAGTGTCAGCTCTAAGCCTTCCTCTGGTGGCACTACCCCGGCCAGAGCCTCTTGTTGTACCGTCTACAGCACCAGTGTGAGCTCTAAGCCTTCCTCTGGTGGCACTACCCACCCCGGCCAGAGCCTCTTGTTGTACCGTCTACAGCACCAGTGTGAGCTCTAAGCCTTCCTCTGGTGGCACTACCCACTCCGACCAGAGCCTCTTGTTGTACCGTCTACAGCACCAGTGTGAGCGAACTCTAAGCCTTCCTCTGGTGGCACTACCCACCCCGGCCAGAGCCTCTTGTTGTACCGGCTACAGCACCAGTGTGAGCTCTAAGCCTTCCTCTGGTGGCACTACCCACCCCGGCCAGAGCCTCTTGTTGTACCGGCTACAGCACCAGTGTAAAAACTAAGCGTTCCTCTGGTGGCACTACCCACCCCGGCCAGAGCCTCTTGTTGTACCGGCTACAGCACCAGTGTGAGCTCTAAGCCTTCCTCTGGTGGCACTACCCCGGCCAGAGCCTCTTGTTGTACCGGCTACAGCACCAGTGTGAGCTTTTAGCCTTCCTCTGGTGGCACTACCCACCCCGGCCAGAGCCTCTTGTTGTACCAGCTACAGCACCAGTGTGAGCTCTAAGCCTTCCTCTGGTGGCACTACCCACCCCGGCCAGAGCCTTTTGTTGTACCGACTACAGCACCAGTGTGAGCTCTAAGCCTTCCTCTGGTGGCACTACCCACCCCGGCCAGAGCCTTTTGTTGTACCGACTACAGCACCAGTGTGAGCTCTAAGCCTTCCTCTGGTGGCACTACCCACCCCGGCCAGAGCCTTTTGTTGTACCGACTACAGCACCAGTGTGAGCTCTAAGCCTTCCTCTGGTGGCACTACCCACCCCGGCCAGAGCCTTTTGTTGTACCGACTACAGCACCAGTGTGAGCTCTAAGCCTTCCTCTGGTGGCACTACCCACCCCGGCCAGAGCCTCTTGTTGTACCGGCTACAGCACCAGTGTGAGCTCTAAGCCTTCCTCTGGTGGCACTACCCACCCCGGCCAGAGCCTCTTGTTGTACCGACTACAGCACCAGTGTGAGCTCTAAGCCTTCCTCTGGTGGCACTACCCCGGCCAGAGCCTCTTGTTGTACCGGCTACAGCACCAGTGTGAGCTTTTAGCCTTCCTCTGGTGGCACTACCCACCCCGGCCAGAGCCTTTTGTTGTACCGACTACAGCACCAGTGTGAGCTCTAAGCCTTCCTCTGGTGGCACTACCCACCCCGGCCAGAGCCTTTTGTTGTACCGACTACAGCACCAGTGTGAGCTCTAAGCCTTCCTCTGGTGGCACTACCCACCCCGGCCAAAGCCTTTTGTTGTACCGACTACAGCACCAGTGTGAGCTCTAAGCCCTCCTCTAGTGGCACTACCCACCCCGGCCAGAGCCTCTTGTTGTACCGGCTACAGCACCAGTGTGAGCTTTTAGCCTTCCTCTGGTGGCACTACCCACCCCGGCCAGAGCCTCTTGTTGTACCAGCTACAGCACCAGTGTGAGCTCTAAGCCTTCCTCTGGTGGCACTACCCACCCCGGCCAGAGCCTTTTGTTGTACCGACTACAGCACCAGTGTGAGCTCTAAGCCTTCCTCTGGTGGCACTACCCACCCCGGCCAGAGCCTTTTGTTGTACCGACTACAGCACCAGTGTGAGCTCTAAGCCTTCCTCTGGTGGCACTACCCACCCCGGCCAGAGCCTTTTGTTGTACCGACTACAGCACCAGTGTGAGCTCTAAGCCCTCCTCTGGTGGCACTACCCACCCCGGCCAGAGCCTCTTGTTGTACCGGCTACAGCACCAGTGTGAGCTTTTAGCCTTCCTCTGGTGGCACTACCCACCCCGGCCAGAGCCTCTTGTTGTACCGACTACAGCACCAGTGTGAGCTCTAAGCCTTCCTCTGGTGGCACTACCCACCCCGGCCAGAGCCTCTTGTTGTACCGGCTACAGCACCAGTGTGAGCTTTTAGCCTTCCTCTGGTGGCACTACCCACCCCGGCCAGAGCCTCTTGTTGTACCGACTACAGCACCAGTGTGAGCTCTAAGCCTTCCTCTGGTGGCACTACCCACCCCGGCCAGAGCCTCTTGTTGTACCGGCTACAGCACCAGTGTGAGCTTTTCGCCTTCCTCTGGTGGCACTACCCACCCCGGCCAGAGCCTCTTGTTGTACCAGCTACAGCACCAGTGTGAGCTCTAAACCTTCCTCTGGTGGCACTACCCACCCCGGCCAGAGCCTCTTGTTGTACCGGCTACAGCACCAGTGTGAGCTTTTAGCCTTCCTCTGGTGGCACTACCCACCCCGGCCAGAGCCTCTTGTTGTACCGGCTACAGCACCAGTGTGAGCTCTAAGCCTTCCTCTGGTGGCACTACCCACCCCGGCCAGAGCCTCTTGTTGTACCGGCTACAGCACCAGTGTGAGCTCTAAGCCTTCCTCTGGTGGCACTACCCACCCCGGCCAGAGCCTCTTGTTGTACAGACTACAGCACCAGTGTGAGCTTTTAGCCTTCCTCTGGTGGCACTACCCACCCCGGCCAGAGCCTCTTGTTGTACCGGCTACAGCACCAGTGAGCTTCAAACCTTCCTCCTTAGTATTCCAGAAGTAATTACTCCATCTGTTGGTATGCTCTTAATTGGGGCGTTATCCAAAAATGTGTAAATTCATTGATATTTAGATGCTTGTAATACGTGTGATACACGGAGTATCCAAAACCATCTTGATCTGAAGCATACTCATAGTTTTCGTCTTCTCAGTTTTATAGCGTTTGCCCTATACTCAAAATACGGGACATTGTCTTTCTGCGTTAGGCAGGGAGTAGGAATGCTTCTACTCCAGCTATTAACGAACTTCGGCAAGTCTTCAAACCCAGGCCAGGAGTACTTAAATCGTTGTCCATTGTTTAATGCACTTGTATATTTGGTGTCAGTGTCATATGATCTTGGGGTGTTCGTCGTATGAGTGAGCCACAGTAGATCTAAATGTGTTTTCCATATACATGTATATATACACTAAGGTGATACACCAGTGTCTTGTTCATGCAAAGCGTGGTATCTCACGGCTGTTTGTTGGCCTGTTTTATGGCTTGATATGAAATGGATGTTTTTGTTTTTTGTTTCGTTGTATCCGCTTGAACGACGTGGCTTCAACAATGCGTGTTAAATCAATGGTTAGATGACCTTGCAACGCCAATGTTAAGTAGATATCTCAATATCTGTTCATATTTATTTCCTATAACGGAGTTTTACCAAGTGTCTCATCAACGCGATTTCGGCGCCTATGAAAACAGGCATGGTAATAACTGGTAAATAGTGGGTAGCTTCTGGATACCAAAAGACACACAGCGCTCTAGGAGCGTGAACAAAATGAAACTCCTGTATTGAAGGTGTTCTGTGACAAATGGGGAACCATTTCACTAAATGTCTTAAATTTAAAAAAATATTTACAATTATTATATTTACAAAAACTATTACCATGGCTTTATATAATAATCGTTTGTCATGGTTGGTCTTTAAATTAGCATGTAACCCACCCCCCCCCCCCCTTCCACAAACCCACACACCGTATTTATAGTTATAAATCAGGTGAGATCTTCTCGTCACCTTTGACCAGATACGCTTGGGTGTTAGACTTACAATACTCTTATTTTCTTTACCTTTTACGCGTTATGCTCCATGTATTTGTCGGGGTTGATATGGAAGTTTATAGAAACGCCACTTAAATTATCTCTGCCACGGTCTACGTACGTATACGTTGCATGACGTCACCACAATCGACTGTGATTCACCAGTTTACGTGTATTATGCAAAGAGCTTCATTAGGTATTCATGTTTACACTATACGATGTTGGTGTGTGAGGCCGCTCTTGCGCACATGTAGGTGGGCCAATTGAGAAACCTCCCAAGGGACAATGAAATAGAGTTGCGTGGAATGTGCCACACATGCAGGTGCCACGGTTTGTACCCTAGAGCTGTTGATATGCAACTCTACCTACTAGGTTTCGCATGTTGATTCCGTTCATTGTGGGCTATATAAATATGTGCCGCACGAAGGGCAGAACCCATGGCTACATCTCACTAGATGCTTACTATCAGTGAAATCAATTCACCCAGTGTTAACGGGTGTCTCTGGCAAGCATACCATTGTGTAATCAGTTATACAAACAAAACGAGTGAGGCCCATGTCATTTTAGAACTGGTTTATTCTCCGGCGCGATAGCGATCGCCTGACGGGCACTGGATCTAGTCAAAATACTCCAGGAGTGTATCACATTGCTTTGGATATCTTATATTAAACGGTCGACTTGGTAGAAATGCTCGGGCCGAGAGGACTGTTTTTTTTTGTTGGGGGGGGGGGGGGGGTCCTACATTCCGCACTGCCTACGGGAAAGCAGGACATATTAAATGTCTATGGGGACATATTAAATGTCTATGGGGACATATTAAATGTCTATGGTGAAAGTTCTATCCAGCCTGTATTTTTCAGTTCGCGAGAAATAAAGTAATTGACAAAATGCTTGTGCGATATTTTAGCATGTTTGTGTGGGGTGAAGAAAAGCTGGGAAAAAAAGAAGCAGCTTAAAAACCCATTTTACAATAGCCTTCTGTCACGAGAAAAGTTTTTTTTCAGTTTTTAAAAAGTATTAAATATGCACAGAAGATTTACACCGGTAATGGTGTGCATTGACCAGATTGACATGGTGACCGTTGGCAAGCGAAGAAATGAAGAGACACAGGGTGCGTGGGTGCGCATGCGCAGAAATAGTCTCGGCAACCACAATAAATATCACCTCACATGGGTATTTATTTCGCCTTGGAATATACACACGTATCACGCAATGAAGTCCTGAAATGTACATTTCAACCTGGAATACATATGTTTATAATACATATCTCTCTATATATATATCTTGTGCTGTGTAACAGACACTAATCTCAAGTCTTTATCGACACTACGAAAATCTGCATAATTCAATATGGTACAGGGTACACAACCGTGCCAAATACATATAAATGCATTTATATATAAATATATTTGCCTATGGCGTGCGGTGCGACGACAAAGTAGGGAGTGACTCTTATTAAAGCACTACAGCTAGCATACATATGTATCTAACCCATATGGCATATGCAAGATAAATGTAAGTAGCCGTACCTATCTAGCTTCTATCACTCGAAGTCATATTGTGCTTACTTCTGAACAGTGAGAAGGGGCTCGCAATACAGACCAGGCGCTCTCACCATAATGGGCCGATGATTTCATACAGATAGTTGGTTCATAACGTCAGCCGACAACAATAGATCTAGGAATCTACGTTCCCGCTTATATATTACTAAATCAAACCTTCTGGTCGATCCATATATACGTTAAAAAATTTGGCTCAACAGAAATATCCTGTTCTTGCCATAAATTGTATAAAACGACATTCCATACGTTAGCAATGTATTTGACGTGACTTTTCCAAGAACTTTATCTTATCTTATCAAACGCGTATTAGCCTACATGGGTCAAAGGAGCTCCCAGAGTAATGAAATTTCGAAATACACATTCTACCAAATTAACTGCATCAAGATAGAATGGTTTAAAAGGATTTTGGTTATTTCTGTTATTTATCTTCAAGAACCTCTAAATATTTTCACCTCCAAAATGTACATTTAGATAAACCGTCTTTGCTGGTGTAGCAGACCGGATGACTAACAACACATGGGATCTGCTTCAATTGTAGCACTTAACATAGATACCCCCGAGGGCGCAAAACAAGTAACCTCTGGTAGCACATTCAGTGAGCAAATAATTGCAAGGATAAATATCCATCTGCATCGACAAAAAATCAAGTCCACATATACTCAGCTAACTCCATAATGTAAGTACTTCAGGCGCCAGGTAAATACATGAATATTCATGTCTGACGAGGCGAGGGCACAAACTCATTAACATACCGGAAGCAGAGAGGCCACCAGGACATTTTCTACCAACAAACGCAAGTATCACAAATTCCGTAGCTTAGGAAACATGCTGGGTACTTGACTAACTTTGGGTTAACAAACATGGAAGAACATTCGCTTCGCCTCGGATGATAGCACAGGCTGGGGACTTACTCCCAGAGATTGCACGCGAAGTGGGTAGCATGTGTGTCAAATGGTCAACAAATTGCGCAGTGTGAACAGCAGTTGTCATTTTAATCCCACAGGACATAGCCGAGAGCAAACACCCGTCCTGCATCCCCAAGCAAAACAGACATTATTGGCACATCCATTCGTCAGATACAAGTGACCAAAGACTACGGAAAAGGGTTGCCGGACTTGTCTACAACCTACAACCAAGTACAGATACTGTCTGTCACGATACATAAACGACAAACTCAGATGATCTTTACACATATTTACGTATGAGAATGAGGGCGGGGTGGGTGGTGTGGGGTTGAGGGCGGGGTGGGTGGTGTGGGGTTGAGGGCGGGGTGGGTGGTGTGGGGTTGAGGGCGGGGTGGGTGGTGTGGGGTTGAGGGCCGGGGTGGGTGGTGTGGGGTTGAGGGCGGGGTGGGTGGTGTGGGGTTGAGGGCCGGGGTGGGTGGTGTGGGGTTGAGGGCCGGGGTGGGTGGTGTGGGGTTGAGGGCCGGGGTGGGTGGTGTGGGGTTGAGGGCGGGGTGGGTGGTGTGGGGTTGAGGGCGGGGTGGGTGGTGTGGGGTTGAGGGCGGGGTGGGTGGTGTGGGGTTGAGGGCCGGGGTGGGTGGTGTGGGGCTGAGGGCGGGGTGGGTGGTGTGGGGTTGAGGGCGGGGTGGGTGGTGTGGGGTTGAGGGCGGGGTGGGTGGTGTGGGGTTGAGGGCGGGGTGGGTGGTGTGGGGCTGAGGGCGGGGTGGGTGGTGTGGGGTTGAGGGCGGGGTGGGTGGTGCGGGGTTGAGGGCGGGGTGGGTGGTATGGGGCTGAGGGCTAAAGGCAATTATCGGAATATTATTAAATACATCGTGTTGGCTACAGAAAAACCGATTTCCCCTCAAACAAATTGTCACCACTTTCGTCCTTCCTACGCGTAATATATGCCCTGTGACTTACCCTGGAAAGAAATCCGCCATGAGCTCCATGTCAGTGACCAGATAGACACAGCATTTCAATCCGGGATGGCCTTCTGTATACATACATAGACCGAGGTACAATACACTTCAATAAACACTTGGGATATCAAATGCCTTTTTGAAGGTCATAACCCTTTCTTTGACCCAAAGTAAATCTCACGCGCTACACATTCATTCCACACTCCTTTTCCAGAAGGGAGGATAAATGCATACCAGGAGTAGGAGTGTGGTGAGACACTTACTTTCTCAATATAGAGCGTCGAATCATCCGCTCACACGTCGCTCACGCGTCGCTCACACTTTGGAATATGACGGATGTCATTCACAAACATCCAGACATGACGAACTCAACACCATGAACTGAAGTACAGTATCCAAGTGCAGATACATCTAGACTATTTGGCCCACGTCGGAATGTGGAAATGACCAAGCTCACCACAATCCAGATATGCTTACGATCGTTCGGGTACACATAAACAACATTTCTTTGGTTAGATCAAGGGCAGACTAAGCGCGCGGTCTCGCTAGTCCGGGACTGCAATGGTAGTTCATTGAAGGTATCAGGGGAGCATAAATAGTTTAAATAGGTCATACAGACTGCCAATCAAAACCGAAAGCGATAAGTTCCGTGGAGATCAGAGACCATTCACCGAGAACGAGGGGGGAGAAACAGAGATATAGAGATAGAGAAATAGAGATAGATATGGAGAGAGAGCGAGAAAATGACAGAGAACACAGGATGTACAACTAGAATTCCTGCTTTATAAAACCTTCTTCGGACAGATGAGAAAGATGTATAACAGTTAGAGCAGAAGATAAAACATGTTAGGAAAGCAATAGAATTGTTGCAATGGTGCACTCATTACATTGGGAGTCATATCTTAAATATCCTCACTGATTTCCTCCCGCCCCTGGTGCTTTCTAAGCGATTACACTTTGGCCTCATAATTAAAGTACCACATTTTGTGTCTTTTTCTTTTTTGCCCTCTTTACGTAATGCAAGTACATGTACGTTGTTTTGCGATTGAAAACGAAGCCCTCGTGGCAATCAAACTGTAAATTAAGTAAGAACGATCAAGCCGGTCAGTCATCACGTCATCACTCGTTCACAATAACAAATAATAATCACATAATCCAACTGTTGTGGATTTGCGCCGATGACTCTAGTCAATGACAATGAATGAAAATCCTTATTTTAAACAAACTTCGATCTTTACACAAACAAATCAACCAAAACGTTTATACTTGCAGACGATAATACAGAGATGATTAGCAATGATCATGTGGTAATCATGTAACTACACAAGCTTTAAACATTGTGACGAATTCAATCTAAATGATATAATAGTGGACAGCAAGTGGCTAACTAAAAACTACCAGAAGGTCAGCTGATGGTGCTATCAACCGTTAAACATATGGATTAAACCTGGCTGGGATAGATGCCGTCACTTGAACACCCCGACCTTCTTGCGGGTGGTGAAGGGTTCGGCCTCGGGGGTCCTGGGGAGGGCGCGGTGCTTGCGGGCGCCCGCGCGGGGCAGGGTGTGGCAGCCATCCGTGGGGGGCGGGCAGTTGGGGGCGTTGCTGGTCTTCAGGGCGTCCTCCATGGAGAGGTTGAGCACGTGGCATGGGGCGCCGTCCAGGGTGTCCACGTCGCGCTCGCTGTCGTCAAACCCGGGGTTGGAGAACTCGGTGGAGAACTTGTCCCCCGGGGTGGTGGCCCCCCCCGCCGCCGGGTTTGTCTTGCGCCCTTTGCTGCCGCGTTGCTTGCCGCGCTTCAAACTGCCGTAGTTCCCGGTTCCGCCGACCGTGGAGCCATTGGTGCCTCCTCCTCCTCCTCCTCCTCCTCCTCCGCCGCCGCCGCCGCCGCCGCCGCCCCCGCCGCTACCACCGCCCATGTCATCCCCTCCCCCAACGGGTAACATCTCCACGTTCTCGTCTTGCATCAAGTCGCCGCCGGGTAGGGTGCCGTTCCTGCCGCCCGCCTGCTGGCGGGAGCCCTTGGCTTGGGGGGCTTCTCCCTGCCGGGGGGCCGTGCGGGGGCTGGGCTTGCCCTCGCTGCCCGAGCTCCGGCTGTCCGAGGACCCCCGTCGCCGGGGTCCACCCCCCGCCTTGCCGCTCTTAGATTTCGTCACTCCGCCGTACACCGTCGTCGAGTGGATGACCCCGGCGCCCGGGTCCTGACCCTGCTGGGAGTGACGGTGGGGGTGGGTGTGGGGATGGGGGTGGGGTACGGGGTAGGGGTAGGTGTGCGGGTGCTTGCCCGCGGCTCGTCGGGGGTCCCCGTGGGGGTCATACCCGGCCCCCCACTGACCCCCTTCGGGCACGGCCTTGGAGAAGGGCACGGCGCCGAAGAGGTCCTGTTGGGCCGCTCCCCCCATTACCCCTGGCGCCGCTCCTCCCGTGGCGTTCACCGCCCCCTCAGGCGTACAGGGGCTCAGCTGCTGCGGGGAGTAGGCGGCTGGGGAGAGGGAGAGCGACTGAGGGGGGTGCGGGGCGGTGGTCAGCTGGCTTGGGCGAACTGGCTGGGGGTGGGGGGCGTACCCTGACCCTGACACCGGCTGCTGGGGGGCGTGCAGCTGTGTGGCGAACTGCGCCTGCGCCTGATTAAAGGTCATCTCGGCGAAGTTCCCGGATCCGAAAAGGTCGACGTGCGGGGATTGTCTGGGCTGTGGCGCCGCCTGGTGGGAAGCGACGGTGGCGCCGATCGAAACTGGGGCTGGGACGGGAGCGGGGGCTGGGGACCCAGTCTGCATGGGGATCACCCCCTCAGGGCTCTGGGTCGGTGAGCGCATCTCGACGGAGGCGGGAGACATATGCGTCAGCCTGACCCCGTCCCCCGGTACACCGACCGGTACACCGCCTGCTCCGGGCCGCTGTTGGTGGTACCGCGCGGCGTACGCCTGGTCCTCGCCCAGGGTCATCTGGTTGGTGTACGCCGACGGCGGCGACCGTATCTTCTTCCCCTTGGGTGTGGCGCGGAAGGGCGCGTTGGCGAACACGACATCCTCGACTCGACCCGACGCGGGCGGCGCGGGGGGCCCGGCCAACGCGGCGGCGGCGGCGGCGGCGGAGGACGAGTTGGCGGAGGTGGCCCTCTGCGCATACGGCGCGAGATCTCGATCTCTCATCTCCCCGCCAGGTGGCGCCGCTATGGCCGTAGCGCTGGCCGGCTTCTTCTTCTTGACGGACCCCTTGAGGAAGGGCGCCGCGCCGAAGATGTCGCCGCGGTCGTCGTCGCCGTCGGCGAAGGCGGCGGGCGGCGAGAGCGCCGAGTGGCTGCTGGAGCTCATGGCGCTCGACCCCCGCGAGGCCGGCGACGCCAGCGCCACGAACGGGTTCTCCAGACACTGACCCCTGCTCACCTCGGAGTCCGAGAGCTCGTCGTCGTCCAGGAGCGGCCGAACGCCGTACTCGTGGCCCACGATCCGGTCGTGGCCCGCGGCGGCGTCGCCGGACATGGATCGAGACGACCCGGAAGTATCTTTGTGACTTGCTCCCGATGACGTCACGTGATGGTGATGACGATGGGAGTACTGAGGCTGATGATCTGCATCTTGCTCCCCGGGGTCGGAGCTGTCGTCCAGGGGATGGTGCTGCTGCTGCTGCTGGTGGTGCTGCTGGTGGTGGAATGTATCCCGCACATCCTGCGGCGGGGGCTGCATGGTCCGTCGGCTGCCGTACTCGTCATCCAGCTCCTGGTAGCCGAAATCCACCTGCTTCTTCGGGAGCGATTCGCGCTCCACTTCCGGCCCGTCCGAGCTGGAGTCCGCGCTCGGCCTGACCGCGGCGTGCCCGACCGCACCTTCCCCACCCCCGCCGCCGCAACCACCGGGAGCTCCCTGGGTGGTAAACTCCTCCCCACCCCCAGCACCACCACCGCCATATTCTCCTCCTCTCCCAGCCCCTGCCCCAGCGCCTCCCCACCCTCCTCCTCCCGCCCCCGCGCCTTGGATCACAGTCGCAGGATCGGACGCGCCGGAAGCGGAAGTGGCCATGAGTCCGGTCCGCGGACTGAAGTCCTTGTCCAGGTCGTCGCTATCGGCATCCACGAACTGCTTGTAGTTGGAGCTCTTCTCGCTGCCCACGGCTCGCTTCACCAGCCGCGCCGTGCCGGCCAACAGGGACGACCGCGTGGAAGACGCCGCCGCGCCGGCCTCGGTCTTACCACCGTCGCCGGCGTCAACGCTCTTCTTGCGCGTCGAGTGTTGCTGACGTCGCTTGTCGCTGGGGTCGCCGTCAGGCCCCAGCATTCGCTCGCTGCTGTCACTGCGCTCTTTCAGCTTCGAGTACCCATCTGCAATAAGACACCGACATGGGGTGAAATGTACAACATTTCGTTTGTGTCTGGACGCTTTACATGCACAAATTATACTATGGGAGCTCTATACATTTATAAATACGATGATGTATTATTTAGCTTCCGAAGTTGGATGATAATTATAATCAAGGCAAGATGGGAGATACAACGTATACACAAAGCTACTATTTCACGAGAAGGCATTATGTCAATTAGGAGTCTTTATGGTTTATCAAGTTTTTGATTCGAGAATTTCAACAATTTCAAGTACCCAGGGTGAACACACAAGTTACAATCATCTGTTATTATTCAAGCGATGTATATAGTCAGAAATTATTGTCAAGATTGTTTACTTGCCCAAAATATATAAAAGGTATAATACCAGAACAAAACTAACAATAAGTCATAAGTTTAGCTACATGCCAACTTTCAGTCTTTTGCAATCAGAGAATCATCTGTAACAGCGGGTTTCATTGGCTTTCTATGGCAAGAGGGCTGAGTAAGTAAGTAAGAACAAGAAACTCACTTGGAAGGTGAGAAGCTGATCTAGTGACAAGAGGTGTCATGCATGTCACTATGGCAACGAGGAAGGTCCGAAAGCCCCGCCACAGATGTCCAAAAATTGGCAAAAACAGAAAAATCTCCCGCTATATGATAGACAGGGTATGTGCAGGTATGTACAATGTGTTGTAGTATGTATGTTCACCCCGTAACAACTTTCAGTAATAACGCAGATCGAGACATGCAAGAGGGAAGAGAGATGGTCATTCTTCCATGTTAGCGCAGACCATTGTAGCAGAATAGCTCACGTGTCACTCACGACAAGTATTCCCTAAAACAATCGATTTCGCACTGCATAACATGGAAGATAGACCGAAGATAATATATATATATATGGATGTAAAGTTTCTATCATGCGGTCATCTAAATGCGTCCGTGAAACTTGGATATGAAATAAATTGTCCCGTACGCCATTCCACGAGAAAAAAAAACAGATACTGAAGGTTTGGATAATATAATGTATACAAATAATACAGACTATGAGTCATAAACTATATACACACATAGTTTAGGAGCCACAGGCTTGCACGCACCACGCTTTCAAAAGTTAGTTCCGATATATATAAGAGTATAATATATTATATACATACATGTACAAAGCCGACCAAAAGGTTATAGAGACAAACCGTCGCAAAGAGGTATATGTGTAGAGAGCAATAAATGATGATATGAATGGAATATGTCGCATCCAGTTTCCCATAACCACCAGAACGTAGCCACATCGCCGACCGAAAGAACAGCGAAATGACAAGGGAAGCTGCGGGTTAAGTTGCAATTTGTTTTTCTCTGTGGCTTATTTTTATTACAGATGATCCATTTCCGAAAGTTTACAATCATGACATCCGATAACACATCGGCGGATAAATTACTTGATTCCGGTGCTAGCTGTACAGTAGAATCCAATATTGCCATTGACAATGATATACCAACAAGTATGTGTATTCTGTACACGTATAATCGTGTACACTCAATGAGGTCAACACTGTCAATATCTACATAGAGACGCACTCCTCGAGATAATGTATGTAAAAGACATCATAGACTCATGATTACCAGATTTTCGACTATTGCTTCATTCCCCCAATAGACGCTTGATGTATCTTTTGTTTCACAACGGAAACAGCAGTGATTTTATTTTATTATATAATAAAAACCCCACAAACGTAACACCTGCCGTAATAACCGCGTCTGATTATTATGGCACATAATTAAGTCGTCTCTACCTCGTTTTCACTCATTCCGATAAAATACGGAATATGACAACCATCAGTAAATGTCACCAGGTCAGCCTTGTTTTACGACAATCACACCTCATTTCCGGCAATGACACTCAACAAATCACACCAGCTTCAGCGGAACTTCATACCACTTGATGACCATGGACATATATTTATCGATATTATGAAAATGACAGCATTATATACACTACAAGTTACATCTCCGTTCTGTTTGATTTACTAGAACACTCTGCCACACGACTCCCGCGCCAATAACAATGGCATTATGGCAGGAGTTTCTCAATGACTCGATCACCGACTATGGCCAGCTGTTTTAAACAGCATATCGCTTCAATTTAATGAGCCTCTAGCCTTTCTAACATCAGCTGATCCATTATACTGTAAAAATGAAAAAAATAATTGACTGCAAAATGAAAGACTGCAGATTTCGATAACAGAGAAAGAATGAAGCATCACATCACACCTTAGATCCGCAAGTAAAAACAGTAGACCCACGAATCAAATAACAATACTTTGTCACGAACTTTCATTATTAATGCAAACACGGTTGATACTGTAACTCCAGTCAACAACCCTTTGACTCGATGGGCCACCGGCTATTGAAAATCAGAGGCACCGGAAGCACGTGATACCTCAATAACACATTTCCCAGTGGAACCAGCAGTAGCACCAAAAGCAAATCTCCAGCGATCTACACCAACATTGTCACGTGATTAACACACACGGCCTAAGTACCATGGACCTATTTATTCAGAGGATGCTATTTGGCTGGCTTCCGCAGTGCTCTTGGGATGACTGGGCACAGAGATCTTGGTTTCGAGCTTGGCCTATATATAGAATGAACATCGCCGATGTAAAAAAAGTATTTGAGAATTAAGACTATTGTGAGCGATTCTCAAACCTCGAAGGGTTATAGTGGAGGCCGTCTCTATGGCTCCACTGAACTGTATTACTACCGCCACTTATATAATTTCCTCTGTCTGATCAGGCGGTGTGCTATACTAGCATTATCCCTGTCAATTTTTAATCTTAACATGCCGCACTCGTGTGAACCATGATGTATAGTAACTTCGACGAAACATCCACGGATTATCAGTCATCATTATTCCAAGGTCAAACTGGCACCACGTCTTAACAGATAATTTATTCAAGAAGCTAATAGATAAGAAGTATGTTAAATGATTTGCCACTATTTGTTTTATTACGCAACCACACGGCTGTGTTCTGTCTGCCTATTCACGTGGTTACGTTACGTGGCTGCTGTGCCCCTGGCGACGTGACTTCCAGTCACGTGTCTATGTTACATGGTCGCTATCCCGTCACGTGGTTACATTACTTTCACTAGCTCACGCGGGTCCGTTACTTCCACCAGCTCACGTTGTTATGTTACTTCCACTTGTCCGTGGTTAGGCAACGTTCACTAGCTAACGTGGTTATGTCACGTCCACTAGGCTAACTCTCGCGTTGACGTCACGTCCACCCAGTCACGAGGTTACCGGTATGTTATTTCTCCGCAGGGACTGATCTATGTTACCTCACGGTTATGTCGAATCACAGCACACTATAGGAATACTGATTGAAGAGGGTAATTTGTGCAATTCATTGTGGGCTTGCTACCATGGCTTTCTTGTCCGTGGTATTGTCCCACACGCGCCGCAGAATGCCCCGCGACAACATGAACATCTGCATGACCTAAATTGTTTATACTACAACTCGTATACAAGCAGAGGTTATAACTAGGTGCAATCAAGGAACACATCGTAAAATCCATTTACATTCCATTCCAGCAGACCAGTAAATACAAATACTAGTACATGTGGATTTCTAGTTTCATTTCATAATCATGCACAAGACAAGTTACACACAAAGAACTCTTCCCGTGGCATATGACTTCAACTGAGCAAAACATGCAACATTAGAAAGCGAATGTAAATACAATTTTCGACCATCACATCTGCGAGAGCTGTGTTAAAAGGGGAAAGGGGAACGGGGGGGGGGGGGGGGGTTGAAAGAAGTACTGCAGTGCGATGAGCGTGGTGTTTATATGCTATCCTAATGCCTCTACTGCGTGTGTGTGACCTTTATGTACATGTATCACACGAGGGACCAGAACCCCCGACCGATCCCATTAGGAATGCCTACCTATAACACAACACTCAACACTATACATACCCCAGGATGCCAAGGATATTAGCCGGGGCAACAAATCGCGACAAATTTCACTTGATCCCGATTTACCGGAGAAATTCCATAACATTCATTCAACTATTTTTGATCTACCCTTTGTTTGAGACGCGAATCAAACCGGTTGATTAAGTTTTGCCATTTTAGTATATATGACAAGTGGTCGCCTCTCCACGTATACATATCACAGATCGCGTGAGATACATTGCTGTATAGGTATGTGACGTCATCATCATCATCACAACCAGTGAACGCCCGACTCCCATTAACCCTTCACTGCCTGGCGATCAGTTGACTGTACAGCGTACACCCCGCGACTAGGACAGACGTCACTCAATTAGAGACAAATCATCGGGACATTAGGTCAAAAGGTCAGTCATTATACCGGTGTCCCACGATAATAACAAAGGAACGTTGGTTGGTTGGTTGACACCAGTAGTAGGACGCTTTAACCTCTGTACAGCACATCGAGACACTGGCAAGGGGAGCCATGTCTCAAGGAGTAATTCTGCTCCTCTTTGCGAAGAAAGACATGAGATCTTGGGTCTTGCACAAACATAGACCTATATCTACACAGGCGGGGTTCGAACCACGCACCGGCCGCTGGGGCTAATATAGCAGGGCATATTCGATAATAAAATCAACATAAATAACAGCCCAGGTTCCACCTCGAGAAGAAACACACAGGACATAGTAAATCAGCAGAAGTCCAGGCACACGCTATGAACTATCTGACAACGAAAATCATGGAATAGATGCAAGAATAGGGAGTGGGGGATTCGTCCAAGGAGATACACCGTTATTAGCTTCACGACATCGCTGCCACTGGTAAGTAGATTTACACGAGTGTCGGGTCATCATTCATTTTTTGTAATGTCTCTTTAAAGGTAAATATATATACCACAGTTTTTCATTCCCTAGTCTGTTAAACGGCCATGTATTGTCGTAGCTAAAATTTCCCAGGGCCACGCCGTCCCTGTTTGCGTTAGCTGTTCACTGAAGACGTGAGTAAAAATATGTGAGCCTCGCGCACATACGAATCAGAGTACCATCACCATGACACCACCCCCACCACCACCGCCGCCCGCATCCTCTGTGTGTGCCCGGATGTTCATCACCACATGCAGCGCCATCCCACGCGCAACCAGGGTACCACAGCAAGAGCAAAAGGCACAGTTTTTATCTTTCTGTTTTTAAATTGTTTTTAAAACTTTTACTCAAGTTTTCTTATTAAGACGTGGGCGGTGTAGAAAGTACTTGACCAAACATGGTCTTCACGCACGATTGCTTCGCGCCAGCCTATAGAGGCTCGTAGATCAGATTATGACATCTAACCACGTGTATTTCATTATACTGGCCATATTCGTAAAGTGAGCGATAACTACAGCAGTTCAGTATCATGACCTTAGCTACGGCAAACAAAATCCACCCCTACGATCGAGACACTTTTTGACATATATATATATATTATGTTAGTTCACATATAGATGTCAGTAAAGATAGCGCGATAGGGTATGCAGGGGATATGTCTTCATCGCACCTTGTTTTACTACAGCATCGCGCCGTTACCTCCAGTTCCAAGGCTGGTAGTAGCCTGCCCGCGGCCCCAACCCCGGGCCGTACCCTTGCCCGAACCCCCCCAGACCACCAGGCTGCACGCCACCATAGGGAACCCCGACTGACGTCATACCACGCCCCGCCACCCCGAGGCCGACCACCCCGCCCTGAGGGGTGAAGACCCCCAGGGTGATGGTAGGGCCTCCCGCCACCCGCCTGGCCGGGCCAGTCACCGTACCTCGGCCGCCTCCCGCGCTGGAATGCGAGGTGTCCGAGTTGGTTCGCCGGTGACCTGAGTTAGAAGTCGGGGTCTTGCCTGCAAAGCCACAGAAGATTTATAGACATATAGAGTGGGTAAAGGAAAAGCTGAGGCCGCAAACCCGTGGTAAAGAGGGTACAGACAAACCTACCTCTAAGGACTTACCCTACCCACCCATCAACAGGCGTTACCACATCATGTGTGTACCTTTCATGGTGTACGTAACCAACACGTGGCCGTTACGACATCATGTATATAGCCAACACGTGGCCTTTACGGCATCGTGTACATAGACAACACGTGGCCGTTACGACACCGTGTATATAGCCAACACGTGGCCGTTACCACATCGTGTATATAGCCAACACGTGGCCGTTACGACTTGGTGTATATAGCAAACACGTGGCCGTTACGACACCGTGTATATAGCCAACACGTGGCCGTTACGACATCGTGCATATAGCCAACACGTGGCCGTTACGACATCGGGTATATAACCAAAACGTGGCCGTTACGACATTGTGTATATAGACAACACGTGGCCGTTACGACTTGGTGTATATAGCCAACCCGTGGCCGTTACGACATCGTGTATATAGCCAACACGTGGCCGTTACGACTTGGTGTATATAGCCAACCGTGGCCGTTACGACATCGTGTATATAGCCAACACGTGGCCGTTACGACTTGGTTTATATAGCCAACCCGTGGCCGTTACGACATCGTGTATACAGACAACACGTGGCCTTTACGACATCGTGTATATAGACAACACGTGGCCGTTACGACATCGTGTATATAGCCAAGACGTGGCCGTTACGACATCGTGTATATAGCCAACACGTGGCCGTTACGACATCGTGTATATAGCCAACACGTGACCGTTACGACATCGTGTATATAGCCAAGACATGGCCGTTACGACACCGTGTATGTTGTTCTCGGCAAAACTCCCGTTATGCAACGGGTCCCCGGGCGGTCGTCACAAGTAGGTTTGACTGTACCGGCCACGGCGTGAGGGTCAGGGAGGGAGGCAGAGGTCGAGAAGGGAACTCGGAAGTGACATTGTAAGTGGCATGGCAGGTGACATAGTAAGTAACATAGTAAGTGACATGCATCATAACTGTGTTAGAAGGGGCTCCAAACAAGATCGCAGAGAGATCAGGGCAATTTAGCGACAGACAATTGCAAGGTACCCACTCCGTAATGATGAGTAAACAACCAACATCGCCATGTGAGTAATCTGTCTCTTCGCATGCCGTTATTGAACGAACAATGCATTAAGGAACTCTTAAATGCGCAATCAGCGACAAGAAAGGAATAATTCATACACAAAAATCAAACATGCACCGTCGCCATAACAAATCGCAGTGAATTAAGGATATCCCGATGACGTTAAAAACTTAAACACGCGGAGACCATGCGACTTACGACATAGGAACTCGGCAGTGTGGAACCTCAGTCCCCATCTGTCCGAGCTCCACTGTCAGCGTGTAGATGTCCATCATCACTCAGGCGCAATGCCTTAATACAAACACTGGGGACGGGTATTCCATGCACGAGTATTAGTGAGTCACGTGGTATCATTCCAATGAGACGTGGCGCGCGTGCAGAGAGGCGGACACTAACCTGCTCCGCTAAAGGGCGCCGCTCCGAAGGGGTCGACGGCCAGGTCAGTGTTGGACATGACTAAGTCTTCTCTACTCTTCACACCTGATATACCTGCAAGACACCAGTTGTGAAGGGAAGCGTGTCAAACACCCCCGGCTAGACCAGGCACCACACAGATACATGGAGACATAGGACAGCGCTACGTGGTTTATATACACAAATATATCGTTGTTGCACGTGTACACAAGGGACATCACGTCATGTGACATGAAGTCATATAAGTCATGTGACATCACGTCATGTGACATCACGTCATGTGATATCACGTCATGCGACATCAAGTCATGTGACATGACGTCATACAACTCATGACATCACGTCATGCGACATCAAGTCATGTGGCATGACGTCATATAAGTCATGTGACATCAGGTCATGTGACGTCCCGTCATGTGACATTACGTTAACGACAGAATATCACTCCAGAGATAGCCATGCGATAGCGTCCAAACAGAAGACCAATGGGAGGATACGACAAGCGAGCATTATGGAGAGTGCATGTTAGGGTTACTCGGGACCGTTTTCTAAATGCGGTTTTCTTCACTTGATATAGGCAATATATGTATGTATCATATATATATATATATATAATATCAATATGGCGTGAAACAATAGCTGCAGACGCCCAGACTGTGATATTTTACGCACTATTTCAACCAGATAGGACACTGGTAGCGATACATATGGCAGATCCACATGGTCACCAATCAGCAGCAATGTTATAGACATGCTAGATTTCACGCCAAATATTCCGCGCCATTGCGACATCGTGTATATAGCCAACACGTAATTATTACTTCACATGCCAACTTAGGAGAGGACCACCAATATGAAGCGGTGTGTAAGGTTGTGGCCTGTACGTTGGATTGACGACAGAAAGCAACGAGATATGGGGAAGGGAAGTATTAAAAATCTTTCAGGAAAAATAATCTTTTACAAAATTCTCAAACGTAATTTCATTTGTGATTTTCACCATTAGAAACAACAGAACCAACAAAAAGAACAGAAAAGTGTCGTCTGTGAAGATTTATCTCTTTAAAAAACAACTTTCTATTAATCCCTGTAAACCTCTCAATAATACATGTGTACTTCACCCCCTTAGCAGTCCTAGCTTAGCAGCACAGAGCTGAATGGGATGCATATCACTAACAAATCGAACAGTTGATGCATGACGGAATGCAGTTGCGGTGCCAATGTCGTGATATATTTATATGGGTAGACACTCAAAAAGATTTGAATGGCACATACCTTTCTTTAAAGGCTTATGTGACATTCTTACAACTGCTTTATGATTCGTGTATGATAACTAGATTTTTCCGAAACTTTCAGAAAAAAAACGTTATGTTTATCCACAAGCCAGGTTTGTGGAAGTTCACGATACATCACACGGGCGTGGCAAGCACACACACACACACACCAGTGACACTCTACAGCACAGCGAGCGACCCCCCCCCCCCCCGCGGTTCAAGGCCCTTACTGCTGTTAGATCCTCTCCGCAGTCTGTCGAACTCCCGGCCGAATATCGTGTCCTCGGACAGCTCGCTGAAGTTGTCGTCACCAAAGGGGTTCCACTCGGACATGTCCGCTGACAGCGGTCGTTGCGGCGAGCTGGAGCGGAGAGTCAGAGCTGGGAGTTTGAGCGGTGTGTCAGAGCGGAGAGTCAGCGGAGAGTCAGAGCGGCGAGTCAGAGCGGAGAGTCAGAGCGGAATCAGAGCGCTGTGTCAGAGCGGAGAGTCAGAGCGGCGAGTCAGAGCGGTGTATCAGAGCGGAGTCAGCGGCGAGTCAGAGCGGCGAGTCAGAGCGGAGAGTCAGAGCGGAGAGTCAGAGCGGAGAGTCAGATCGGAGAGTCAGAGCGGTGGGTCAGAGCGGAGAGTAAAAGCGGAGTCAGTGCGGAGATTGGCATTACAAATTCACCGGGTATCTTCAGCCCAATATGATTACATCCTGCAAAATTCGCCACAAATCTCCGCATTGTGCCGCGAGATTTCTTGGCACAATTTAGCCCTTATGTACACAGAAGCGGCAAAAAACACCAAACTTTCAGATCATTTCCAAAAGTCGGTAAAATTCGCGCCTGACTATGACCAAAACACACTCTAGTTCAACCATAGCGACCCATACTGGTACCCGTCCTGTTCACAGCATAGATTTGATGGTTTGTGGGAGTAAAATATTCATAATCAGCCAGTTAAGAGACAGTATAAACTCGTTAAATAACAGGTTTATGCCACATTTGTGCCATAAGTATATGTACTGTTACACGTATATCAAAGTCATAAAAGTTTGAACTGGTACGGAAAAAATGTCTTGATAGAATGCTGTTGGTAGAATTTAAATTCGGAGCAATTCGTTCATTATTAGGTGATTATACCGGCAATAGTGAGCTTACCGTGGGGAGCCTGTGGGGGTGCCTGTGGCGGACTTGGACTTAGATAAATCATGCTGTCCTAAGAGACCTTCATTGGCGTATATTCTACAAACCAAAACAAAAAAGTCGTCAATTTAATTAAACAGAAGTAAACATGAATATAGTACTTCTAACCAGCTACCACCCATGACCACGTGGGTGTAAAGTACAACATTATGTAGCTTTACGCATTGGGCTAGCTTGCACAATCTTGGGTTAAACAAAAATAAGTTTCCGTATAAAGATTAATGTTTGTAATTTACTTTCGTTGTACCAGAACAGGCGGTGAGCCTGCAGTGTAGCAACGAATAAGGCATCGTAATTTCAATACCATAGACAAGACCAACAATACTCTGAAATCTACGTGTACTGTTTGTCGCATATTTCATTGGTAGGACTGCAAGCAAGGTGGTGACAAACTGGATCAAATCGCCATCGAACAAAAGAAGTAGTTATGGATGACACAAGCACGTCATGGGTCGAAACATAAACGGTACTCTTGTGGCTTGCAAGAATGATACTTCTCGAGTTGCATTCGTCAGTACCTGAAAGCACTTTGTCTGTTGGGGTCCTGCATTTTTAATCCTGATGTGTCGCTGACATTGCGTCTGTGTCCTGTGTGACGCCGGGGTGAGGCTGGGGGTGTGACTGCCACCAACTGGCCCACATCAGGCTGCAAGTACAACATACACCGGGAACAAGTTAATAACCTTCGACAACGATTAATAAACATACAGACGGAGAGAACTGAACGAACGCCAAGTTCAAGGAAGAACAGTTTAAAGTTTAGAGCAGGCTGTCCAGCACACCCTCATGAAAAATTAGGACAAAAGTAGGAATGGAAATACAGAAAAAGTAGGACAAAATAGGAAAATAGAAGTAAAAAGTATGACTCAAATAGCATATGTAGCAACATTATTCCGGATAAACAAATGACAAAAAGTTATATTACTGAGAAAATGCTTTTTTAGAACATTTCTTATATGCTGCTCAGCTGTACCTGTATTTTCATTATTAGAACTTGACAGGCACTAGCGTTGATTTAAAGATATATCAGGACGCAAAAACAAAATAGCTCTGACTTTCGCAATAATAGAAGCGATATGCACACTTCTACAGCAATTCACGACATTTGGCAATTGCGCCTGGTGAAGCAAATACCAAAAAGTAGGAAAATGTAGGTATTTTGAAGAAAAAGTAGGAAAAATAGGATGGAGACAAAAAAGTAGGAAAAGTAGGATCACTGGACAGCCTGTTTAGAGACATCCGGTTTGAACTAGAACAGCTTAAACTTCATAGACATCAGGTTCAAAGTAGAATGCAGTAAACTTATGATTATCAGGCTGACGGTAAAACAGACAAGGAGAAAAAGAACGGCTTTTGGTTGGATATACTATTACGATCTCATCAGTTGATGCCATTTTATCATTGGCGGTCAATAGCACAATTGCGCTAATGCTTATTGTTGACTTTTTTAATAGAACTTCATCTTATTTCTTTTTGTCTGATGAAAGGAGGATTCGGTTAGGGATAAGACTAAAATACTAACTGCCGCCCACACCTCTTATTGCCACATACAGACATTAAGAACACACCCCTTACCTGGGACTCGTTTGGCTGAACTATCGGAGACTGCTGGGTGCGTTGCCTGGCAACCTCACCCTCTCGAAAGGGGTCTGGGTAACCCGAATTGTGCTGAAATTCACTAATTATTGTAGGTGTCTGCCTCTGCGGCTGCTGCTGCTGCTGCTGATGCGGCTGCTGCGGCTGCTGCGGCTGCTGCGGCTGCTGCTGTTGTTGGTATTGCATCTGTTGCTGTTGCATCGCCAGTTGTTGGTACTGTTGTTGCTGTTGCATTTGCTGCAACTGTTGTGGTTGCTGCTGGTATTGCATCTGCTGTAATTGTTTTTGCTGCTGCAGGAAAGGCTGCTGTTGTTGGGGGGTCGTGTAGCCTACCCGAGCCTGAGGGGAGAGTGAAGTCATGAATGAAATCGGTGTGTTAGGCCTCTTTCGTAAACAGGAACTAACTGCTTGATAAGGTAAACAATCGGCTCATACATAGGACAGGAAAGGCAATTTTTCTTGCGAAAATCGTAATAAATTGATATTTAATTATGATGCAATAGGCATATTGGTTTGATAAAAGAGATACAGACAAAAAACAAAGCACAAGGATTAGTCTCTTTTATCATCATGGCATAACACTGTACAGCAGACAATGAAGGAGGAAATAAGTTTTGTCGGTAATAGTACGTTCTAAACTAAGGGTTGGGTAAGGTTTATTTCTTTTTAAAGTTGAGTTCGTGATATTCATACAGTACTGTTTATATGGATGCCTACCTGGTATTGGGCCCATTGTTGTTGCAACATGGCGGCCGCAGAATTCCCTTGAGGATAGCCCTGCGCCGGTGGATAACCACCCACGGGGAACTGGTTGATAGGGGGTGGTCCCTGGGGCGTGGGGGGCTGGAGTTGAATGAGGGCGGCGGAGGAGGCGGGGTTAGCGGGGGAAGGGGAGGGGCCCTGCTGAGAATTTGACGACGGTGGCTTTGGTTGGGTCTGGGCTAGATTCTGTTGTTGTTGGTGGTTCTGTTGTTGGTGGTTTTGTTGTTGGTTCTGGTGATGGTTCTGCGGTTGGTTCTGTGGTTGTTTCGGTTGTTGGGGCGGATTATGGTTCTGCAGCTGCTGTCGATGCTGGTTCTGTTGATGGTTCTGTGGCGGTTTCGGCTTCGGTGTCTGATACTGCGTCGCGGGCTGGGACTGGGGGTGGGTGGGCTGGGACTGCGGGTGGGTGGTTTGGGACTGGGGGTGGGTGGCTTGGGACTGGTGGTTGGTGTTAGCCTGGGCCTGTTGTAGGTGTGGGTGGGAGTGGGAGTTGGGCATGTTGCCGTGAGCTGGCTGTCCCTGGCCACCATCTGAGGAACGAACAAGTGAAAACATAATGAGTATCAACAAACATGAATATCTCCGAATACACAATAAAAGAAAAAGAAATATCTAGGTATTTTAGCCTTTTGTTAAACCGATTTTTTCATTAATAATATGTCCTTTATTTTAGCATTATTACGTTATTATGTATCATTGCCACAAACAAAATCTGGTATCTAGGTTCAAAACTAGTTCCAGATTACGGTCCCCGTTTAAAACTCCTTCCGTAACATCGACGGCCTTTCTGTATAAATGTATGTATCACCCAAGGCGTGCACTCATAAACAACAGATACTGAATAAATGTCTTTGAATGAGCAAAATCCCATGTTTTAAGGTACACCTTCGTGCATTCGCATCGAAACACTACCTGTAAAGAGAGGTGCAAGGCGTGCGCCCCCCAAGACTTGGTGTCCATGGGTATGGGGGTCTTACTCACCTTGGACCCCGGCGACGGGGGTGTCGGGGTGGGTGGGAGGGGTGTTTACCTTGGACCTGGGTAAGCGGGGTGTTGGTGTGGAAGGAGAGGGGGGGCTCACCTTGTACCCCGGTGACGGGGGTTTTGGGGTGGGAGGGGAGGGGGGGCTCACCTTGTACCCCGGTGACGGGGGTGTTGGGGTGGGAGGGGAGGAGGGCTCACCTTGGACCCCGGTGACAGGGGTGTTGGGGTGGGAGGGGGGGGCTTACCTTGTACCCCGGTGACGGGGGTTTTGGGGTGGGAGGGGAGAAGGGCTCACCTTGTACCCCGGTGACGGGGGTGTTGGGGTGGGAGGGGAGGGGGGCTCACCTTGTACCCCGGTGACGGGGGTGTTGGGGTGTGAGGGGAGGGGGGGCTCACCTTGGACCCCAGTGACGGGGGTGTTGGGGTGGGAGGGGAGAAGGGCTCACCTTGTACCCCGGTGACGGGGGTGTTGGGGTGTGAGGGGAGGGGGGGGCTCACCTTGGACCCCAGTGACGGGGGTGTTGGGGTGGGAGGGGAGAAGGGCTCACCTTGGACCCCAGTGACGGGGGTGTTGGGGTGGGAGGGGAGGAGGGCTCACCTTGGACCCCGGTGACGGGGGTGTTGGGGTGGGAGGGGAGGAGGGCTCACCTTGGACCCCAGTGACGGGGGTGTTGGGGTGGGAGGGGAGGAGGGCTCACCTTGGACCCCGGTGACGGGGGTGTTGGGGTGGGAGGGGAGGGGGGCTCACCTTGGACCCCGGTGACGGGGGTGTTGGGGTGGGAGGGGAGGGGGGGGGCTCACCTTGTACCCCGGTGACGGGGGTGTTGGGGTGGGAGGGGAGGGGGGGCTCACCTTGTACCCCGGTGACGGGGGTGTTGGGGTGGGAGGGGAGGGGGGGCTCACCCAGTACCCCGGTGACGGGGGTTTTGGGGTGGGAGGGGAGGGGGGGCTCACCTTGTACCCCAGTGACGGGGGTGTTGGGGTGTGAGGGGAGGGGGGGCTCACCTTGTACCCCGGTGACGGGGGTTTTGGGGTGGGAGGGGGGGGCTTACCTTGTACCCCAGTGACGGGGGTTTTGGAGTGGGAGGGGGGGGGGGGGCTCACCTTGTAACCCGGTGACGGGGGTGTTGGGGTTGCTGGCGGCCGGTCGCTTGCGGGGCACAGCCACTGTGACCGTCTGGATGGGGAGGGAGAGGCCGGGGGTGGGGTTGACATTACTCTTGGGCCGCTGCCGGGGGGCTACAGACGTGCCCTCAGGGGCGGAGAGCTGCTGGGCGCGGCTGTAAACGAGAGGGGAACGCGTTGTCAAGACTTGTCAGGACCTTCATATCCATTGATACACGTTATTTGTATTAAACTCATTAACAAATGGAAATCAACTGAATTGCCCTTGACAAAATCAAATTCCCATAAATTTTCCAAGGATACTATTCCAACAAATTATAAAATACATACCATAAATATATCAATATTATATGTACTACTTACATTACAGTTATTTGAGAAGAAACAAAAAAATACTCTCAAAGGCAATGTTGACATGCGGTCATCTTAGGCAGGCATGAATCCTATCCCTCTTCACTGATATTAATTGCAAAGGTCATTGAATAACTTAATGGGAATCAATGTCAATGTCCCATTGACATACGGAGCGTACTAAGTGACGGACGGACGACTACTTACTTGGCGGAGGCGTTTCTGACCTGTCTTGCCTCACTCTCGGTCGGCGGTAGAGGAATCTTGGATATGTTTGGAATGGCAGCTTTCTGCAATGGCACAGTGTGACTGATCTAAATACTTCACAGTGCACTACCCACCATCCAACATTAGCCACAACATTACAGTGAATGCCCTCTGAATATAATTTATGGAATATAATGAATAAATATCAGTACATGTTAAGACCAAAGGGGCTAAAGTACAGTACTTCGATATACTGACTGGGCGTATTTCCACCGACCATGCGACTTGGACAAATTCTTTACCCTTTCCCGTAGGCCAAACTGGCCCCGGCACGAAGGGGGTGCTAGAAAAATCTTTAAATTCCCAGATTGGTTGGTTGTATATTCAGGACGCTTTAACCACTTTTGGTCATATCGCGTCAATGGGAGAGTGGAGCCATGTCCCCGGGGATAACCCCCTACTCTTTGCGAGGAAGAACATGGGATCTTTATCCTGCGACCACACATACATGGCCACAGCGGGGCTCGAACCCTCGACCCACGTGCCGTTAGGCTCTCAGGTGGCCAGATCACTCAAGGCGAGCGCGCTAACCCACTGAGCTACCGGGCCGGATCCTTTACAATCCCCGAGAATAACGCTTAGTTACAAGATATTAGAGGACTTACGTTGAGGTTAGGCACGGGACACTTGCGGCCCGCCAAGCGGAAGGCTAGCAGCGCCACCTGGAATATGTCCGGGCGTTTGTCGGGGTCCACTTCCAACATGTACCCTGGGGAGAGATAGAGTGAGGGAGGGTATCAGACACTGAGACATGGCGTGGGGGAGAGGGGGTGGGGGTATCGGGCACTGAGACATGGCGTGGGGGAGAGGGGGTGGGGGTGTCGGAGGGAGAGGGAGTGGGGTATCAGACACTGAGATATGGCGTGGGGGAGAGGGGGTGGGGGTATCAGACACTGAGACATGGCGTGGGGGAGAGGGGGTGGGGGTATCAGACACTGAGACATGGCGTGGGGGAGAGGGGGTGGGGGTGTCGGACGGAGAGGGGGTGGGGTATCAGACACTGAGACATGGCGTGGGGGAGAGGGGGGTGGGGGTGTCGGAGGGAGAGGGAGTGGGGTTATCAGACACTGAGACATGGCGTGGGGGAGAGGGGGTGGGGGTATCAGCCACTGAGACATGGCGTGGGGGAGAGGGGGTGGGGGTGTCGGAGGGAGAGGGAGTGGGGTTATCAGACACTGAGATATGGCGTGGGGGAGAGGGGGTGGGGTTATCAGACGCGGAGACATGGCGTGGGGGAGAGGGGGTGGGGTTATCAGACACTGAGACATGGCGTGGGGGAGAGGGGGTGGGGGTGTCGGAGGGAGAGGGAGTGGGGTTATCAGACACTGAGACATGGCGTGGGGGAGAGGGGGTGGGGGTATCAGACACTGAGACATGGCGTGGGGGAGAGGGGGTGGGGGTGTCGGAGGGAGAGGGAGTGGGGTTATCAGACACTGAGATATGGCGTGGGGGAGAGGGGGTGGGGGTGTCGGAGGGAGAGGGAGTGGGGTTATCAGACGCGGAGACATGGCGTGGGGGAGAGGGGGTGGGGGTGTCGGACGGAGAGGGAGTGGGGTTATCAGACACTGAGACATGGCGTGGGGGAGAGGGGGTGGGGTTATCAGAAACTGATAACAGATAACACCTTACAGATTTGGTAAATCAGAAAAGAGCAAGCGCGGAAAATATCAAAAGCTTACTGATTAAGAGATGAATTTCCTTGGAATATTTCGAGTTGTCGGGTATGGTGAAGTTTCCGCTGGTGATGGCCAGCGTACTCTCCCCGAATGGCAGGGCGAAGAAGCACAGCTTGTACAGCATACACCCGAGGGCCTGTAACGACCGGACATGAACAGGCAATGGTGAGGTAGCTTATCTGCGCACGAGGGGTAAATGACTGGGTCCAAGAACCCTTGCGGGACAGTGAAATGGGGTTTGGGTGACACCAGGGTTTGTACCCACGGTACCTGTAAAGCTGCAGCTCAGTCTGCTTACCGTGGACTGAGCGAGGGAGACTCTCTGGCCTTCGCTGACAACAGCACACCAAACGTCTTGGTCCCAGAGGACACAACCGTAATACATCTACTCTGAGGATATTGAGAATACATCTACTCTGAGAATACAGCTACCCTGAGGATACAGCTACTCTGAGGATATTGAGGATACATCTACTCTGAGGATCCAGCTACTCTGAGGATACTTCTACTCTGGGGATACATCTACTCTGAGGATACAGCCACTCTGAGGATACAGCTACTCTGAAGATACTTCCACTCTGAGGATACTTCTACTCTGAGGATACATCTACTCTGAGGATACACCTACTCTGAAGATACTTCTACTCTGAGGATACATCTACTCTGGCGATACATCTACTCTGGGGATACATCTACTCTGAGGATACATATACTGAGGATACATCTACTCTAAGGATTCATCTACTCTGAAGATACAGCTACTCTGAGGTTACATCTACTCTGAAGATACAGCTACTCTGAGGATACAGCTACTCTGAGGATACATATACTCTGAAGATACAGCTACTCTGAGGATACATCTACTCTGAGGATACATCTACTCTGAGGATACAGCTACTCTGAGGATACATCTACTATGAGGACACATCTACTCTGAGGATACAGCTACCCTAAGGATACATCTACTCTGAAGATACAGCTACTCTGAGGATACATCTACTCTGAGGATACATCTACTCTGAGGATACAGCTACTCTGAGGATACATCTACTATGAGGACACATCTATTCTGAGGATACAGCTACCCTGAGGATACATCTACTCTGAAGATACAGCTACTCTGAGGATACAGCTACTATGAGGACACATCTATTCTGAGGATACAGCTACCCTAAGGATACATCTACTCTGAAGATACAGCTACTCTGAGGATACATCTACTCTGAGGATACATCTACTCTGAGGATACATCTACTCTGAGGATACAGCTACTCTGAGGATACATCTACTATGAGGACACATCTACTCTGAGGATACAGCTACCCTAAGGATACATCTACTCTGAAGATACAGCTACTCTGAGGATACAGCTACTCTGAGGATACATATACTCTGAAGATACAGCTACTCTGAGGATACATCTACTCTGAGGATACATCTACTCTGAGGATACAGCTACTCTGAGGATACATCTACTATGAGGACACATCTACTCTGAGGATACAGCTACCCTAAGGATACATCTACTCTGAAGATACAGCTACTCTGAGGATACATCTACTCTGAGGATACATCTACTCTGAGGATACAGCTACTCTGAGGATACATCTACTATGAGGACACATCTATTCTGAGGATACAGCTACCCTGAGGATACATCTACTCTGAAGATACAGCTACTCTGAGGATACAGCTACTATGAGGACACATCTATTCTGAGGATACAGCTACCCTAAGGATACATCTACTCTGAAGATACAGCTACTCTGAGGATACATCTACTCTGAGGATACAGCTACTCTGAGGATACATCTACTATGAGGACACATCTACTCTGAGGATACAGCTACCCTGAGGATACATCTACCCTGAGGATACATCTACTCTGAAGATACAGCTACTCTGAGGATACATCTACTCTGAGGATACAGCTACTCTGAGGATACATCTACTATGAGGACACATCTATTCTGAGGATACATCTACTCTGAGGATACATCTACTATGAGGACACATCTATTCTGAGGATACATCTATTCTGAGGATACATCTACTCTGAGGATACATCTACTCTGAAGATACAGCTACTCTGAGGATACAGCTACTCTGAGGATACATCTACTATGAGGACACATCTACTCTGAGGATACTTCTACTCTGAGGATACTTCTACTCTGTGAATATATCTACTCTGAAGAGTGGTGGAATATTGCAATTTTGTCTACGCGTGGTCTAAACCGCGCTAGATCGTCTAGATATCTTGTTTTGTACGATACGGTGAGGGAATGTATGGAAGAAGCACCCGATATACAGCTCGGGGTCGGGTGGGGGGTGGGGGTGGGGGGGGGGCTTGCAAGATGGAGATTCGAGTGCTACCCACTGAGCTACACGGGCTCAATGCGTTGATATCCTTAGTGCTATACATGCCACGCAATTTACTGTTTACTGTTACAGTAGCTTCTCAACGAACGGCTCGAGTGCCAGAGATGGTAGTTGACAAAGATGCATCTACGGTATTACTGCTTCGGCAGCCATCAGTTAGCAATACACGCTAGCCTATCTGAGATCATTCCCTCAAGTCATCTGGCAAAACTCTTTTCTTGCACTCCTAATTAAATTACACTCAATGACAGTTTAGCCCCGTTCATCCCAGGACTCACAATATAGCTTAAAAGATAACCCTGGATCAACACATAGATTTTTCCCTATCTGCCTTGGTATCTGCTCCAGGGTGCCTCATTTATAAGCAAGCCAGTGGCCATCTTATCTGCCTTGTGAGATTGCCCATCCAACTGGTCAGACATCGCTCCGTATAACCATTTGACAAATGAAGAGAAATATATGTCTATATGTCTGCCTTACCCATATATCCGCCTTGGTGGTGATGGTTTGATTGTTGTAGAGATCGACCATTTCCGGAGACCGGTAGGAGACCGTGGTGTACCTGTAACGAAGCAGAGATAATCATTGGATTAACCAGACCCATCGAGGGACAGAGAAGGTCTAGTAAACTACGAACAACACGATTTTATACATCAATTTGCGTCAATTTTAACTGCAAGACAGAAGCGGATGGACTGCAGCAAGAGCAATACTAATGTACATTGTTCAAGGCAAAATGAGCAAAGCCGGTTCGATAACTTTAGAATCATTTTACGGTCAATGTCCATGTGGATAGGTTAAACTGTAGGACTTAGAATGCACTCACGAGAATTACATTGTCAACTAAAAAAATTATTTCAAAAGTTTTGGGGAGCTGTGAATGCGACTGACACAGACAACGTGCGCGATAAATGAGGATACAGCTGTGACTGCGGTAATTAGCTAAGGTCCCATCAAGGTCAACTGGTGACGTCAGACCCGACCATCCCTGTATCACAGCCATTAGTAAGTATTCGCCCCCCCAGGCACTGATAATCCCCCCCAATCAGAGCCCACCGGCCTCGGGCCCTGGCACGACCTTACACGCCCAGCAGATCTAATTAACGGGATCCTCCCTGAGCTTAGCGTGACAGCCACCGGCCCCAGGCTAACGACCTCGCCGGCCTCGCTGAGACAGCGGGTTCAACTAGAGAGTCCACACGGTGTGGCCACGGGAACAAGCGTGCTGGCCGCCCTGGTGGCGGAGCGATAAACTAAGTGTACATTGACGGGATGCCGTGAAAGCCGTGGGGCAAACGGGTGCACGAGGGGTAGAATTTACTTTCCCATTAAAATATTTTTGCGCAGGTTGGGACTGCTGCTGCTATTTATTCGTAAATCGCGGCCCTGATCTCTCGTTTCGCGCGTTTCCCCTGAAGGGTACCACCACTGTGAAGAGGTCCCTCGGCGAGATAATGCGATGGGAGGTTTTGTAACAGTTATTAAGTTATTAGGAAAATAAATAATACGACTGCCCCTCTCATGCGTACAGCGCATCAGCTCTTCAAAAGGGAACCTACATTTACGTCAAATTATATCCAATGACTATTTTTTCATGTTTGGGATTATAGACAATATTTCTACAAGTGCTCCAGAGTAAAATGAGCGGTTATTCTATATTGAGGGCGCAATATATTGGCATATCACACCGAATGCAGCTGATCCATCTGGCCATGTTATATCACCAACGGCGCTCCATACCATGGTAATAACGGCAAACAAACCGCAGCATCACCCGCTTCAAGATACGTGTCAATGGCGTGTCATACCCCCACTATATATATACTGCAGGGAGAGACACAACCGCCTGCCCGACTGCATGGGGACAGTTGGATTAAATGGCCGGACAGGTCAGAATACTGGTTGCATGCACGACGGGACAGGAGCAGATATAGACTGAGCACAGCAGATTGATCACTACATTGGAATCGTCGATATCCTTGTAAATAACGCAGTAAATAAATTGTTTATTACTTGTATCTACGTTGTTGTTTCTCCGCTTGATAGGACAGGTAAATTTTCAGGGGGGTGGGGGGGGGGCAGGTCAATTTCAACACCACGTGGCCGTCAGGACAGGCGACATCCACTGTTATAGTCTGTCCCTGTACTGATACACGCGGTACTAGTATGGCGAATATCTCGATGGCCGGTTGGGTGCTCCATGCCACGTGTTCTGCATCTCGAGGCTAAATTCAGCCAAGGTTATTTCCCCCCTGGGACATTGACACAAAAGGATGGGCCCTATACACTGTCTTGGTTCAGCCCGTGCCCCCTTTGTAATGGTGACGGCCTCTAGTGGTGAAGCACGCACAGGCACACACCCGGCCTCAGTCTGCCGTATCACCTCTATCGCTGTGTCCGTGCATCAGGCTTTGTTCCATCTCCGCCTTCTCCACCCACGCTCTACAGGGTTCGACGTATCT
The DNA here is from genome assembly GCA_964019135.1 of Arenicola marina. Taxonomy (NCBI): domain Eukaryota; kingdom Metazoa; phylum Annelida; class Polychaeta; family Arenicolidae; genus Arenicola; species Arenicola marina. The sequence continues at coordinate 39,329,947 of OZ025251.1, read as the reverse complement.
ATATACTCATCTTTTCATACGTGTAAGCAACTTCTTTTGTTTTAGGTGAACTTTAATATTTGAATTCGTTGTTGTGAACCTCGTAAAGTAAATAGAAGTTTATAAAAAAAAAATCTTTTTCCGCTATTTTATTTCGCTGGTTTCATCTCAGTATTCAGTGCTGCCTCATTTATGGGTGCAGTTATTTCCGCCACAGACACGACGCAAGACCTGTGAGCAACAAGCTGAGGCAGGTTGAGGGAGCCTCTACCTCCCTAGTTTGGTTGGCAAGTCAAATGACCGGCAGATCCAACAGGTCGTGGGTTCGCGCCCCGGAACATGCGTCGGGTGTATGTTTCATCTGACTACATTGTCGCCCAGCCGTTCGGTGGCTTAAGTCGGTTCTTTTTCATGTGAAGGCGGTCTGAAGAAGGAACCGATCCCACAGTGTCCATTCCCTGGCATAGCTGCGCCAGCGACCAATGTCAATACATTACTTATATATCGGCATCTGAAATACGTAATTCCACAACATGTCGATGTTGTAATTCACACCGCCCCTCCCCCTTCACCCACCCCCATCACACCATACCCGCGACCTCACCACGCATCCTCAGCACCATTGACACCAACAGCCAGCGTCAGACAAAGCCCCCCCCCACCCACCGGCCCTCATTCAACCAGTACACGCGATGGGAAAGGGCCTGGGGCCCGAATCATATGTATATATGTATGGTACTGAGGAATAGCCCCCCACCCACCCTGTCTCAAACCGTATTTCGCTGATGGCCAATGGCACAGAACGCTCTTTACCATACCAGGCGGGCAGTTCGTGCCAGGTCGTCATATAATTCGAGCCCCGGTCTGTAGGTAATCGCTTTCTGGGGTTGTGTTTGCTCTTCCTTTGTCGTGATCTCGTTACGGAGCGCGTTAATACGGCGTGGTCAGGTTATATATCGCATTAACAGAGAGTGATCGGGCATACGGATCCCCAGACCAGTTCGCAGCCTGAATGGCGGAATCGGGAAGGGTAGCGAATACAGGACGCACGGCTGGTACGTACTCACATAGAGATACAGATCCTGACGGCTGTACTTCAGCTTACCTAAATACAGATGCTGTAGTTTATACACAGTATTTGTATAAGGTACAACTGCTGCAGGCTATACACACGATTAATACAAGATACAATTATTGCAGTACACAAGTTCATAGACCCATACTGAGGATTCCGAGGCCTGCATAGTATGAACGTCGGACGGGTGACAGGGGATGTCGAGAAGAGAACCAATGAATTACTTAATGGTCTGGTGTTTTTCTGCCACAGCTGTGCCTATTTGGACTACATGGCGGATAAATCCAGCACTGTTCAAACACACACTAATCAGTGAAATTATTTGGTAGCCAACATAGCAACATATTTTAAATCCATTAGCCAATGGAGATAATGCTAAAAAAATATATCAAGGCACAAAAAACGTTTTTCGTCAAAAAAAACTTGAACAGAACCATGGCGTAGCCTATCACCTTCTTCTCTCCACATGTTCAACCCGCATCAGTCTAATTAAATGACAGTCCTTTGATCCACATCGTCGCCTTGGTAACGAGCGCAACATCTCAATATCTCCCATTTTAGCCACGCCTAATCAATGTATTTGACGAAGCGCGTTATTTGCTGAGCTTACACCCACCGCCCGGCTATCTAATACACTCTTCCGTGTCTACTTCCACAAAATGTTATTATTTATTGCAACTGCCAGACGTCACTAATACGTCAGTTATTCCCATATATTGGTTTGCGTTAACATGACATCATTAAATCACCGCCCAATACTTCAATACTTGTAATACTGAAAAAGTAATATCGTGAAAAAGTATCAGTTTTCCAACGTGTACCTTAGTACTTTTCTTATGGAGTATTTTGTAATGTATTCGGTCCCATGTCTATCGCCACCCCCCCCCACCCCCCCACCTGCCATATATCGGTCTTTACGTGCCACTGCCTGTCTGAAGTTCCACCCCCCCCACCCCCATGACAAAAGGATGGCGCCACGGCACCCAACCGCCCATTACGAAGATTGAATAGTTTTTTGTTTGGCTGTAATGTTGAAATTGACACGGGCATGAATCCTACATCCAATGCAACAGGTATAGTTCATACAGAAAAAAACATCTTACTTTATGTGACTGCGAAGGCAGACCGGTTGTCATGTCGTCACATGGAGGCGATCGTATTATTATTAATGCGACCAGTATAGCTCAGGTATTACTGCGAGAATCATTTTTAATCATTTATTTCGACCAGCAATACAATCCCGCATACAGCAAAAAGAAACAGATTATGATCCCTGACCGAGGAGACCACCATTATGACAGAGTCGCTGGCAGGGTGACCACCTCAACGAAAAAAAAAAAAACAATGAAAAAAACAGCGGAGAACAAGACAAATTGGGTAAACAAGTACCGAGAGACACCATTCTAATTACTCTTGTCCATAATCTGCTGCCATACTCCATTTTGTTGAGTGCGTCTTCGGCCACCTTTATGCGCACGTCAGCTATACTGGGCCAAAGAACTTCCTGCGAACATTAGACGAGTGGTAAGTGGAGAACCCTGATATGACAGGAAGGTCTGCAGAAATGTCACAGACGAAAGACGTATTTTCATAATGCCGAAGATTTCGTGGAAATCACATGAAGGCAGTTACAGAGAACGAAAGAAAAGAACACCCAGACGAAATCCAAGAAAGACCTGAATGTCCTCACAAGCAACCAGGCAACTAGCACGTCAGAGAGCGGGGCCGGAGATGGTAGTGGGGAAGAGGATGGCACGGCGACATTTGAGGCTGGCTGGCTGGCTGGCGCGGGGGGGGGGGGGGGGGAGGGGGGGGGGGTGCGTGGGAGTGCCGTGGGAGTGCCGTGGGAGTGGAGCGTAGGTTTCCGCTCGTGCCTTAGAATTGAAACGTGGAGCGAACAATAATCCACTAGAACCGGACATGACCTTGTGCAATGGCACGCAACGGACGCGAAAACAAGTGTAACCATGACGACGGCGTGATGCAGCTAATCACCGAAAACGTAAAATCCGTATGAAACGATAAAAAGACACATCGATGACATTAATATCTAATCATCATTGACTAAAAAGGTCGCCACAAGAGCATCATACACAGTTTATTTAAGGTTATAAGGTTATATAAGATATAAGCTAAATTAACATTTATCGCAATTGCTCTTGATGCACTATGGGTAAGAACATGGCGCGGCCGACGCGGCGTTCCATTGCGCGAGGCGGTCACAGCGAACGTTCGTGGCGCGCGGTCGCTCGCTCGCCCTCCCATACTCGACCCTGACCTTGGCCTCCACAGGGACATCTCGGCACCACGGTGGCGCGGTTTTGATGTCGGGAGGTGGGGCAACATAACAATACAATTAAATGGGAGGCATACGCGGCGGAACCACCGCGGACAACGTAATTGGAAGGCAATGCCTGGGCATCTAATTTCACGGCCGCCAGGTTTGGCAACCATAACGCAGGTCGTTGTCGGCCTAAAGCCGTCCCTGGAACCGCCCTTGTCTATCCTGTCTGCCCATGTACCCTCGCCCCCCGCAGGCTGTACATTGTTTTCAGACAGAGGTTAATACACACGGCGCATTTCTTTGGTAACCCGGGTATATCCCCAAGGTGGACCGAATACGCACATAACGCATCGGTATACCGCCCGACACTTTCACCCGGGTATCGGTGCGCGCGCATCCATTCGGTATGCCGATGTGCCCCGTTCAAAACAGCACAGAACATTTGAGGGAGGGATTTACCATGTGCGGGCGGGCGCGGGCAGGTTACTGTGGGCGCGGGGCGGGCGCGGGCAGCAAAGGGGCTTGAGACGCGGGCGCGGGGCGGGCAAGTTGGTGCGGGCGCGGGGCGGGCGCGGGCAGATAAGTCGTGCCCGCGCAGATCTCTAGCGAGCACACAGGTGAGACGCGGGTGACAGTGGTGACACACAAGTGACACTGGTGACACACAAGTCACACTGGTGACACACAAGTCACACTGGTGACACACAAGTCACACTGGTGACACACAAGTGACACTGGTGACACGAATGACATTGGTGACACGAGTGGCACTGGTTACACACAAGTGACACTGGTGACACGAATGACATTGGTGACACACGAGTGACACTAATGACACACGAGTGACACGAGTGACATACGAATGACACTGGTGACATACGAATGACACTGGTGACACACGAGTGACACTGGTGAGACGCAGGTGACACCAATGGCACACGAGTGACATACGAGTGACACTAGCGACACACGAGTGACACTGGTGACACACGAGTGACACTAATGACACACGAGTGACACGAGTGACAGACGCATGTCACTGGTGACACACGAGTGACACTGGTGACACGAGTGATACTGGTGACCCACGAGTGACACTGGTGACACACGAGTGACACTGGTGACACACGAGTGACACTGGTGACACGCGTTACACGGGTGAGACGCGGGTGACCCTGGGGACATACGTGTGACACTGACGAGCGAGAGACGACAGACATGCCACTGGTGAGACAGACGTGGGATGCTAGAGGCCATGACAAAGCGACTCCGGTCTGGCGACAAAACAATCCACAGGCGACATAAGCATCGAAAAAAAAACGTGTAAGTAACAAACGTCGAGCGACGAAGACAGACGAGAGACATCATAACCATGACACCTGGCCGTGGCGCTGCCGAAGTCAGCGCCCCTTACCCCCGCCCTGACCCCAACCCCCTCACCCCAGTCCCGGCCCCCGCCTCTTACCCCCTCCCCCTAACATATTGAGCTCCTCCCCGGCCCCCGCCCCCGCCCCGGCCCCGCCCTCACCTCTTAAGCTCCTCCTCGATGGCGTTGGTGCTGTGTTTCTCCGGGCTGAGCATCTTGGCCGTGGCGCTGCCGAAGTCAGCGCCCCTCACCCCCGCCCTGACTCCCTCACCCCAGTCCTGGCCCCCGCCCTGACCCCCTCCCCCTCACCTCTTGAGCTCCTCCTCGATGGCGTTGGTGCCGTGTTTCTCCGGGCTGAGCATCTTGGCCGTGGCGCTGCCGAAGTCAGCGCCCCTCACCCCCGCCCTGACCCCCTCACCCCAGTCCTGGCCCCCGCCCTGACCCCCTCCCCCTCACCTCTTGAGCTCCTCCTCGATGGCGTTGGTGCCGTGTTTCTCCGGGCTGAGCATCTTGGCCGTGGCGCTGCCGAAGTCACACAGCACGTAGGTGCCGTTATCCTCCATCAGAATGTTCTCCACCTGACAGGGAACAGGACAGAATAGTTTATTGTACCGTATGGCCCTGAGTACATTGCCGAATATACATCATTATGAACATTATGAACATACACTAACAATATAGGAGAAACACTTTTCTGCATCGCATAGCTTGATACACAGAGCAACGTAGTTTTAATATCATATCAGGGTTTTTGTCCTTAGCTTCAAAAAGTAGCAGCTTACATTATTATTGGAGCAGGGCGGCAAATACTGGGTTCTAAGGCTATTCTATTACTCCTGCGGGGAAGGGATGGACGCATTGGGTGTTTAACGCCGTTTTTGTTTAAAGATAAAAGCGGCTATTCTCGAGGAATAGTCGGGAAGATAAAGGATGAACGGATAAGGCATGCCCCAGATTATGTGCCCGCCCCGAATTCGAACGCGGACCCTATCGATCTGCGGTCAGTGCGCTAACCACTCAGCCTGCTTACAGATGGAGCCAAAAAGGCTCCCAACTATACACCATAGTAGCCAAATACAAAACGTTAAGGCTATATGTATACTACTCACAATTTGCTAAGGATCACCTCTATGCAGAGATATCTGAGTGCATAACAGGTGACTGTGTAATTCTACTATAAGACAGATAAACCTTCCCCTATCTGTGTTGAATCTATTATTCGTGTGCCAACATGCATGGTAAAGGGAAACTGTATTAGAGTAGAATTACACATTGCTCACAGCCACCAAAGACCAAGTCACCAACACATACTAATATTCTAAGGCCGCGTTACGCTGTGGCCTCAAACATGGTTACCTTTCCTGCAGCGCGTCGCGGTGACCTTGCGGGCGGGCGGGCGGGCACTGACCTTCAGATCGCGGTGTATGATGGGGGTCTGGCAGTGGTGTAGCCTGGACGTGGCCTCGCAGACATCACAGAAGATCTTGAGCACCTCGGCCTCCGTGAAGCCCACAGTTATCCGCTCGTTCATCTGGCTTATCACACAGCCTAGAGAGAGAGGCGAGACAAAGAAAGGACGAGAGACGAATAAAATGACAATAAACAGCGTAGTTCATGGCTCAAGCCAGACGAAGGAAAGCATAAGGGAAATAGATGAATGCGGCGGATGTCGTAAAAGCTGCAGAGGCAGAAGGGGAGGTGTACGCCGTGTACGTGAAGCTCTCATAGTTGGCAGGCGATATGGAACGCCACGACAATGATACATCGATGACGTCAGCAGTACTCGTCTCTAGCAGCCTCGTGCCGCCGATTAACATTTCTACGTGGTTGTGGGAGTTCTTGCATATATCGATACCACATCGGTTAAGAGATGATTTAAATCATAAATCTATTTCAAGAATCTTACTGCAGGAAATGTGAATCACATAAAGCAAGTAATGACTAATCATTAATCAATTAATAAAACTCATGACTAATATATCTACGATCGTTTCGATTACCGACCATCATTATTCCTTTATGATAACCAAATTCTTCAGACTGAAGATCAGTCCCGAATTATACGCTATGAGAATGATAAATAAGAGAAATAATATTCCACAAATATTCCAGTTCCCACAAACTATTCTACATATAATTTAATTATCAATGTTGACTTTTGCTCACACATAGGCCTCACCCACCTCGACAGTACTGCATGAGGAGCAGCACCTCATACACTCCATTGGTCGACTGCGTGATGCTTGAGTCTACGCACTTGATGATATTTTTGTGACCCGTCAGAGAAATCTGCAAGGGTGAAAACAAAAACCCAATAGGCATCGTCATTTAGGAATTCACGACAGATTGACATCGCTGCGCCCTCACGACAACCGATGACGACTTGTTTACGGCACGCCGATATCTGCCGGCGTCGCTGGACGATATTGACGGGTAACTTGGCAGTTTTTGGCGCACAGGAATCTACTGGGCGATAGACGGCGCAGGGGGTACAGGCCATACCAATAGCTAGAGAGGTCGGGATTGTTGTTAGGGACAAGCGTAATCGAGGTACATTTAGAATAATCGTCTTGAAGATTTTCAACAACTGGTGACACACGAGTGACGCTGGTGAAAAACGAGTGACGCTGGTGACACAAGTGACACTGGTGACACACGAGTGACACTCGTGACATGAATGCCACCGGTGACACAAGTGATACTGGTGACACACGAGTGACATGAATGACACTGGTGACACTGGTAACATGAATGACACTGGTGACACACAAGTGACACTGGTGACATGAATGACACTGGTGACACGGGTGACACTGGTGACATGAATGACACCGGTGACACACAAGTGATACTGGTGACACACGAGTGACATGAATGACACTGGTGACATGAATGACACTGGGGACACACGAGTGACACTGGTGACATGAATGACACTGGAGAGGGCAGGTGTCTGTGTTGTAGTATTAATGGGTGTATTTAAGCGAGTGGTTGGTTGACGTCTGGGGATGACGTGTCTGCCAGACACACGGGCTATTAAACCATTCATGAACCCGTCGGTGGCTTAAACACAACATCAATATTGTCAACCATTTACAAACAAAAAATCACCGGGGGGGACAGTTGGGTGTCAAAGCGTACTCCCCGCTCTCACCCATCGCACTGACCCCCACCCCCCCCCCCACTGCTCCTCGCCATCGCCCCTCCCTCGGGACCGTCCCTGGATATCACTCAGACGACATTTATACAATATGCACATCCTAATTCGACTACGGCCGACTTCCAAGCGCGTCATATCGAGAGCGCCTCGCTATCACGGAGACCAGAGGCCTCAACACGATCTAACGTGTGATATCGAGAGCGCCTCGCTATCACGGTGACCTGAAGCCTCAACACGATCTAACGTGTGATATCGAGAGCGCCTCGCTATCACGGTGACCAGAGGCCGCAACACGATCTAACGTGTGATATCGAGAGCGCCTCGCTATCACGGTGACCTGAAGCCTCAACACGATCTAACGTGTGATATCGAGAGCGCCTCGCTATCACGGTGACCAGAGGCCTCAACACGATCTAACGTGTGATATCGAGAGCGCCTCGCTATCACGGTGACCAGAGGCCTCAACACGATCTAACGTGTGATATCGAGAGCGCCTCGCTATCACGGGGACCAGAGGCCGCAACACGATCTAACGTGTGATATCGAGAGCGCCTCGCTATCACGGTGACCAGAGGCCTCAACACGATCTAACGTTTGATATCGAGAGCGCCTCGCTATCACGGTGACCAGAGGCCTCAACACGATCTAACGTGTGATATCGAGAGCGCCTCGCTATCACGGTGACCTGAAGCCTCAACACGATCTAACGTGTGATATCGAGAGCGTCTCGCTATCACGGTGACCAGAGGCCTCAACACGATCTAACGTGTGATATCGAGAGCGCCTCGCTATCACGGTGACCAGAGGCCGCAACACGATCTAACGTGTGATATCGAGAGCGCCTCGCTATCACGGTGACCAGAGGCCTCAACACGATCTAACGTTTGATATCGAGAGCGCCTCGCTATCACGGTGACCAGAGGCCTCAACACGATCTAACGTGTGATATCGAGAGCGCCTCGCTATCACGGTGACCAGAGGCCGCAACACGATCTAACGTGTGATATCGAGAGCGCCTCGCTATCACGGTGACCAGAGGCCTCAACACGATCTAACGTTTGATATCGAGAGCGCCTCGCTATCACGGTGACCAGAGGCCTCAACACGATCTAACGTGTGATATCGAGAGCGCCTCGCTATCACGGTGACCTGAAGCCTCAACACGATCTAACGTGTGATATCGAGAGCGCCTCGCTATCACGGTGACCAGAGGCCTCAACACGATCTAACGTGTGATATCGAGAGCGCCTCGCTATCACGGTGACCAGAGGCCTCAACACGATCTAACGTGTGATATCGAGAGCGCCTCGCTATCACGGTGACCAGAGGCCTCAACACGATCTAACGTGTGATATCGAGAGCGCCTCGCTATCACGGTGACCAGAGGCCTCAACACGATCTAACGTGTGATATCGAGAGCGCCTCGCTATCACGGCGACCTGAGGCCGCAACACGATCTAACGTGTGATATCGAGGGCGCCTCGCTATCACGGTGACCAGAGGCCTCAACACGATCTAACGTGTGATATCGAGACCGCCTCGCTATCACGGTGACCAGAGGCCTCAACACGATCTAACGTGTGATATCGAGAGCGCCTCGCTATCACGGTGACCAGAGGCCTCAACACGATCTAACGTGTGATATCGAGAGCGCCTCGCTATCACGGTGACCTGAGGCCTCAACACGATCTAACGTGTGATATCGAGAGCGCCTCGCTATCACGGTGACCTGAGGCCTCAACACGATCTAACGTGTGATATCGAGAGCGCCTCGCTATCACGGTGACCAGAGGCCTCAACACGATCTAACGTGTGATATCGAGAGCGCCTCGCTATCACGGCGACCTGAGGCCGCAACACGATCTAACGTGTGATATCGAGAGCGCCTCGCTATCACGGTGACCAGAGGCCTCAACACGATCTAACGTGTGATATCGAGAGCGCCTCGCTATCACGGTGACCAGAGGCCGCAACACGATCTAACGTGTGATATCGAGAGCGCCTCGCTATCACGGTGACCTGAAGCCTCAACACCATCTAACGTGTGATATCGAGAGCGCCTCGCTATCACGGTGACCAGAGGCCTCAACACGATCTAACGTGTGATATCGAGACCGCCTCGCTATCACGGTGACCAGAGGCCTCAACACGATCTAACGTGTGATATCGAGAGCGCCTCGCTATCACGGTGACCAGAGGCCTCAACACGATCTAACGTGTGATATCGAGAGCGCCTCGCTATTACGGTGACCAGAGGCCTCAACACGATCTAACGTGTGATATCGAGAGCGCCTCGCTATCACGGTGACCAGAGGCCTCAACACGATCTAACGTGTGATATCGAGAGCGCCTCGCTATCACGGTGACCTGAGGCCTCAACACGAACTAACGTGTGATATCGAGAGCGCCTCGCTATCACGGTGACCAGAGGCCTCAACACGATCTAACGTGTGATATCGAGAGCGCCTCGCTATCACGGCGACCTGAGGCCTCAACACGATCTAACGTGTGATATCGAGAGCGCCTCGCTATCACGGTGACCAGAGGCCTCAACACGATCTAACGTGTGATATCGAGAGCGCCTCGCTATCACAGTGACCTGAGGCCTCAACACGATCTAACGTGTGATATCGAGAGCGCTATCACGGTGACCAGAGGCCTCAACACGATCTAACGTGTGATATCGAGAGCGCCTCGCTATCACGGTGACCAGAGGCCTCAACACGATCTAACGTGTGATATCGAGAGCGCCTCGCTATCACGGTGACCTGAGGCCTCAACACGATCTAACGTGTGATATCGAGAGCGCCTCGCTATCACGGTGACCTGAGGCCTCAACACGATCTAACGTGTGATATCGAGAGCGCCTCGCTATCACGGTGACCTGAGGCCTCAACACGATCTAACCTGTGATATCGAGAGCGCCTCGCTATCACGGTGACCAGAGGCCTCAACACGATCTAACCTGTGATATCGAGAGCGCCTCGCTATCACGGTGACCAGAGGCCTCAACACGATCTAACGTGTGATATCGAGAGCGCCTCGCTATCACGGTGACCAGAGGCCTCAACACGATCTAACGTGTGATATCGAGAGCGCCTCGCTATCACTGTGACCAGAGGCCGCAACATGACCTACCAGTCGGGGCCAGACACACGCTAGTCCAGTTTAGACTTAGTCTCCACTATAAAGAGTCAATGATTGGCAGCCGAGACATTGGATTTGCCAGCCACACGTTTAATATAGCCCGTCTCGCCCTGCCCCCGCCGCCCCCCTTCAACATAATACACAGACAGAATCAACCATTGTCTAAGATCGGCGCTGGGTTCCTTCTATAGACCAAGGGGCGGATCCGATAATGCAAACATTGCTGGATGTGAACCCCAATGTCAAATAATAATAATTATATTCGGTCTCTGGTTCTACGTATCACTAGATTGGATAAAACTAATGACAATATTTCAAATAGGTCCCTGGTTCATATAACTAGGGGGGAGACAAATAATCTTTGAATTCGGTCCCTGGTTCACGATAGAACCACGTCAGATACAACCAATGTTTCAAATCGATCCCTGATTCCTTATAGTACTAGAGAGAATAAAAACATAGTTTAAAATCAGTCCATGCTTCACTAATAGGACTTTAGAGCCAGAGGAATAAAGCCAAAGGTTAAGATCCCTCCATGGTTTACTATAGGACTTTAGAGCCAGAGGAATAAAGCCAAAGGTTAAGATCCCTCCATGGTTTACTATAGGACTTTAGAACCAGAGGAATAAAACCAAAGTTTAAAATCCCTCCATGGTTTACTATAGGACTTTAGAACCAGAGGAATGAAACCAAAGTTTAAAATCCCTCCATGGTTTAGTATACGGATAGAGAGAGCACACCTAAAGTTTGCAATGACTTCCTGGTTAACTATAGAACTAGAAGAAAAAAAAAAGTTTGAAATGACTCCTAGTTTACCTCAGAACCAGGGAGGATAAAACTAATACTTGAAATCTTCCCCTGATTCATCATAGAATTATAGGGAGGATAAAAACCATATTTTGAAATCGGTCCCAGGGTGACGTCTGGACCATGGAGACTACAACAAACACGAGCACACATCCCAAAATGTTTTCATCCTTCAGCCAAAAGGACCGAGGACCGAACGATGGGATGGCGGGGTCGAATTTACGACGGGGCCGAAAGGGCGACGGGGGCGGTTACACCGTGGGGGCCGATCTCAGTGCGAGGCCGTTACGGTCGGTCCATTTCGTCCCAGCTGGGATGGAAGCAATATCGGCGGCCTGGTATCTCAGCCTGAGAAACAGACCGCTGCCCACTGACACATAACATAGCGATAACCCGTTCCACGTCAACCAAGTTCATCAACTCCATCAACCACCCTCCCCTACTATCCCCCTCCACTCTCACCCGCCTCCCCTCCTCATTGGGCTACGCAGCCGTCAACAGTCTTCTTCCTCTCTCCCGACACTCAAATCACTTAAGCACTGGCCATAAAGCAGCTCATTCCCCGCCCAAGTCGTCACCACGCTCCGCCAAGAGCTATGGCTCCAATCACTCACACAGGGATCGACCGAGGGATGGACGGGTCTCGCTGAATTTGGCGTGATGCCGTGATAGAGATTGACCGACACAGATGGATCATCTCAGAGCCATCATGACAGGAAGCGCAGCGGCGATGTCGGCAATGCATCCCATAGATAACCATATAAAGGAAATATCATTAGGCGAATACTTTATTCGTCGCTGGGGTGGTATTGCAGGGGCCGTATTCATAATCGCTACTTAGTCTACTCCACCAGAGTTAGCGCTAACTGGATTTGTCGAGCAATCATCGGGTTCAAAATACATATAAGTAGTCACCTAAGAAGTGAATTTTCTATATTAAGCAAGTGCTAGAATTATATAGAAGAGCTTTTTTTTATCATGAGCACCACCACAACGAGCTGGTGAGGCTAAGACAAATTTAAAAGCACTTTTCGTGCGTAACTTACGAGGGGATTGTGAATACGGCCCAGGACACAGTGTATCGCTCATGTAGGGCTCGGGACAGTCGGCAGTACGCATACATTCCCCAGGCCCACCTATTGCGGAATCGTGGGGTTCGCATCCCCGTTGGTGCAAGCTTCACTGAAGATCCCACCTTGGAGGGGAATTCGTCACGACGTCATGGAAGCGTCCGGTAGCCCCCCACCCCCCCCCCACTCTGCGGTGATCCCATGGTATCAGGGCAGCTACACGTCCACCCACAGTTCCCTACCCCCCCTCAGGCCCATCACCCCCTTTACCCCCGGCCCCTACCTGGAGTACCTGACCCACTCCCCCGCACCATACCGATCACAGTTTACCGGTACTTTACAGCCACACGCCAGGCACCCCCACCCCACCAGCTCGTAGTACCCCCAGCCCCCCCCCCCCTCCCCCCACCCTACACTGGTCCGCCACACTCCAGCAGCCATCGATGCCATGTAGATACAGGATTACACTTCCGGTTCCCAGGCTCCCTCTCCCCCATGGATGCCAGACCACGCATCCCCCGGCCGTGTAGACAGGTAGGCAGGTAGCTCTCGGCACAGCTTTGAACAGGCCACCCACGCTGATCTATCTCCCAGCGTTTTGTAACCAGCAAAAAAAGGTGGGGGTGGGGGGGGGGGGGATTACACCATTCTCACATTCCCCTGGAATAATCTTAATCGCATACAGCGCGATTTGAGGCAATGCTGTGAGGGGGATAAGCCGCCCGGACGTGCCAGTGCGTGGTCTGGTGGTCCCTCGGTCCAGACCCGGGGCATACGGCACTACCGGTCCCGGTTCTGGTCTTTCCCGAACCGCCAGACACTTATGAAAGATAACTGGCAATCTTCAGGCAATTTTCTCCACCTGTCTAGACTGTGAATCAATACGGTGCGGTAAAGCATGCATGCATCCCTCCCTACCGCCATCGACCGTTAGAGCAGGACCACAGTAGCCAAACCCCGATCCTCAGTCACTCCCTCCCCTCCCCTCCCCCTACCCGACTCTATATTCTTCCGCACCACCCCCGCCCCCACCCCATCATCATAACCCATTCATCCCCTCAACCGTTTGGTCGGCCCCGGACCCAGCGTCCAGCGTTACCCTCACCCCCATCGGCGAGGCGGTAACGCCCCACCCACCCACCCCCATCCAACCACCCTTAAAATATCCTATTCAAAATGTTGGTGTTTTTTTCTTCAGTCACCGCGGGAGGCCTATTTAACACGGCTTCTAAACCTGTCGATACCATGGACACCGACAACACAACCAAACTGCCCCCAGCATCAGTGTTTTTTGCCACATCGCCCTCGCTGTAAGCCCCTTCACCGCAGCAATATGACCACAGGCGGTAAACAACAAGGACACACCATAGGAGGCCTATCCGGTATAAACACCCACCCTCTCCCCGACCCCCAGCGCTGAACATAAACATTTATACGGGAGTGGAATGGTGTACCAGCCCATCAGCCCGCGCGAAGTCACACAACTGTGCCACGGAACTACCAGGCATAATGAAATAAACCATATGAAACAATAAATCCACAGGCCTTCACAATATATACCATGCATGTAATCCTATCCTCACAGCAAGTCTTTCAAGATAATCATATTTTGAACATATATTATACATAGCCGGCCTCATGTGATATATCTTATCTATATATAACCATTTACATTGGTTAGAGCGTACGCCGTCGTTACAGGAGTAGCAGGAGCTTTTATGAGATAATAAAATCCTGCACGTTGGTAGCTTAGCTTAACATGTAAAAAAAAAGAACTATACTTTTAAGGAGCACCCGCAGACGGACTAATCAGGGGTGAGCCGTCCAGTGACGTGTCAAATATGTACGTCTACCATGTTAAATACAGCTCGTCACTGTAGACAGGTGGCCGCTTAAAACATTAAGTCGCTTGAAACAGGTGGTCGCTTACCACACACGATCAATTGAATTTGATGGCCGCTAAAACAGACAGCCACTTGAAACAGGCGGGTCGCTTCAAACAGTGGCCGCTTAAGAAAACAGGTGGAAGTTTGAAACAGGTGGCCGCTTAAATCTGGAACTTTTCAAACAGGAGATAAGCTTGAAACATGTAGTCGCTCAAGAAGGGAGTGACCTAAAATAGGGGGTAACTTGCGACAGGGTCACCTACAGGATGTTTCTCCCTATGTGGGGTGGGGGCGGGGGGAGGGTGTAATTGTATACTTGTAGCCGCTTCCCTGTGTTATTATATACCAGTGTTACTGAGAACACGTGGTTCTGGTAGTGCTAGCACCCCCCCCGCCAACCCCGACCCTTCCCCCTGGGGCCGAGAGATAACGACATACACCCATTCGTATGTATAAATATACACATACACATACAAGTGACTCACCGCTATTTGTATCTCGCGCTTGCACACACTGAGATCTTGGTCGTTGTTGACAAACATCCGCTTGAGGGCGAAGCGCTGACCCGTGGTGACGGACTTGACGAGAAAGACGATGGCGAAACCCCCTGCAAGCAGAAACACACGGCATCCATCGGTGAGAGGAAATAGATAAGAAACGGACATTGAAATAGACATAGCATAGGATACATATGGTTAGAGCAAGTAACTAACGGGACGTGGAAGGTAGAAGGCAGATCGGTCGGTTTCTTGGTAGGTTCGGGTGGGACACTTTAACCACTGCGGGCTAGTGTAGCTCTTACCGCGACAATGGGAAGGTTCATTTAGTGGTTGGTTGGTTATTCAGGACGCTTTAACCACTTTTGGTCATATCGCGTCAATGGGAGAAGGAAGGGAGAGTGGAGTCATGTCCCCGGGGGTAACCCCCTACTCTTTACGAAGAAAGACATGGGATCTTTATCCTGCGACCGCACAGACATGGCCACAGCGGGGCTCGAACCACTGACCCACGTCCCGTTAGGCTCTAAGGTGACCAGAGCACTCAATGCGAGCGCTCTAGCCCACTGAGCTGTTGCGCCAGCCCTGGTTCATTTAGTGGAAACGAGCCATGTCCCCGGGAGTAACTCCCCTACTCTTTGTAAAGACATGCAATTTTATCCTGCACGGACTCTGCACGGCACAGGCGGGATTAGAACCAGGCACCGGCCGCTTGGGCTGGCCTGGCAAAGCACACCCAACAATGATTCCTCCCACTTAGGCCAGGGGGGAACATAGTACAAGTCAAAAAAAATAGAGACTTGGGACCACAATGGTAGAAAAGAACATGGGGGAGGACGCTTTTTTATCGATTTGCGATAAACCACAATTTTAGGCCATAATGCTGTATCCCTGGAAAGGAGTGGGGTGGAGAGATTGCTCTGGCTTAAGTGGGACACAACGCACCCACAGTTAAAGGCCCTAGGGCGACAGGCACCCGAGGGTTCAGTACTAATGTTAGTTTTATCACTGATCCTTATCATCCACCCCCGATAAGGTGATGCCATTTAACGGTGGAACACCTATACTAACACGACGGTGATAGGATGTCAGCGTTCACGCCACTTGCGCGAGCATACATAAGCCAACCGCACCACGGTGAAACTAAATCATATAAAATAAACATTAAGGTAAGTGCTTTCGGTCAAACCGCCTGTCAAACTAAGGTAGTGAGCTTCCCCGTGGGGGTGCGAACCCACGCCCTGTTGGTATCAATGTACCCAGCCAGCCGCCTGTCAAACTAAGGTAGAGAGCTTCCCCGTGGGGGTGCGAACCCACGCCCTGTTGGTATCAATGTAGCCAGCCAGCCGCCTGTCAAACTAAGGTAGAGAGCTTCCCCGTGGGGGTGCGAACCCACGCCCTGTTGGTATCAATGTAGCCAGCCAGCCGCCTGTCAAACTAAGGTAGTGAGCTTTCCCGTGGGGGTGCGAACCCACGCCCTGTTGGTATCAATGTAGCCAGCCAGCCGCCTGTCAAACTAAGGTAGTGAGCTTCCCCGTGGGGGTGCGAACCCACGCCCTGTTAGTATCAATGTAGCCAGCCAGCCGCCTGTCAAACTAAGGTAGAGAGCTTTCCCGTAAGGTTTCCAACCTACGCCCTGTTGGTATTAATGTAGCCAGCCAGCCGCCTGTCAAACTAAGGTAGAGAGCTTCCCCGTGGGGGTCCGAACCCACGCCCTGTTGGTATCAATGTAGCCAGCCAGCCGCCTGTCAAACTAAGGTAGAGAGCTTCCCCGTGGGGGTGCGAACCCACGCCCTGTTGGTATCAATGTAGCCAGCCAGCCGCCTGTCAAACTAAGGTAGTGAGCTTCCCCGTGGGGGTGCGAACCCACGCCCTGTTGGTATCAATGTAGCCAGCCAGCCGCCTGTCAAACTAAGGTAGAGAGCTTCCCCGTGGGGGTGCGAACCCACGCCCTGTTGGTATCAATGTAGCCAGCCAGCCGCCTGTCAAACTAAGGTAGAGAGCTTCCCCGTGGGGGTGCGAACCCACGCCCTGTTGGTATCAATGTAGCCAGCCAGCCGCCTGTCAAACTAAGGTAGAGAGCTTCCCCGTGGGGGTGCGAACCCACGCCCTGTAGGTATCAATGTAGCCAGCCAGCCGCCTGTCAAACTAAGGTAGAGAGCTTCCCCGTGGGGGTGCGAACCCACGCCCTGTTGGTATCAATGTAGCCAGCCAGCCGCCTGTCAAACTAAGGTAGTGAGCTTCCCCGTGGGGGTGCGAACCCACGCCCTGTAGGTATCAATGCCAAGCCCCCCCGGCCTACCCATACAAGGGGCACAGAGGCTCTCTAGCCTAAAGAGGAGGTGAGTGGTGGATCATAACCCAATCCCCAGTCACCGGCCGGGACCTCCACTGAAGCGGGTGTGAAGTGGACGCAGTGACGACATCATCATGGACAGCCATCCACGTTAAGACGCGAGTCACGCCTGACCCCCACGGAGCAACCCACCCCACCCCACCAGCTGACCCGTGCCGCCGAACACTATAACACAAACCCGGTAACACCGATATTAAGCTGGCGCGGTTTGTACTTAAGCAGTTTTGTAAATGTTCCATGTGCGATAAACAGGAGACGACAACCAGCACAACGGGCGGCAAACAACCCACAAATACTGTATTCAATCAGCGTGTCCCTCCGTCCAGGCAAGGGGTCAATAAGTGCAGTAGTGTGACGATGGATGATGGACTGGTGTTTTAGGCCATTTTGTGGTGCATATAGTTAGTGTGTGTGCGGTGACCGAGCGGCCAGCAGCCATTATCTCAAATGGTATGCTGTCTGACCAAAGAAACGAAATGCTTGAGGTTTTCCGCCATTTTTGGCACATAAAGCTTATACTGGGCCTAGACACCTCTGGGGACAGTGCAACGGGGTCAGATGAACCATGGTCCAGATGTCAGGTGTCAGGGTTCGAACCCACGACCTCCTGATCGGGAACTCAGCCTATTTACCAACTGAACTGTACCTGACCTTCCAAAGTTTGGGGTTCGAGTCCCACGTAAATGAAACACTATAAGAATCTGTTCATGAGACTTCCTGTCGCCGTAGAACTAAGGCCCAGTGGTACACAGTCCTACCAAGGTGACAAACACATGTCGGATATCTGACAGTAGATCCCACTGCGGGAGAGCAGACAATACACAAATCACGCCACGTGAATAGTCAAGATGTGCCCAAGGCCATGGACCTTGTCTAGGTAGTCCACTGATTCCCGACCTCATTGCCGACGGCGGGGGGGAGGGGGGGGGGAGCAGGGTGCCTTTAGTCACATGTAGAACCATTAATCCCAAAGTGTGATGTCGTAGGTCGCTGCTCCGGTGACGCGTATCACCCGACCTCGCGTGGTTGGCTGGTAACTGGATCCCCAGTGGAACATCATCATTACCTCTCCGCCCCCCCCCACCCCCCAACCCTGTGTGAGTCCTCCAACCCCTCACCCCACCCAGCCGCATTTGTCATTCACTCAAGGCCATATTTCTCCAAAGAGCAGGATGACACGAGACATTTTTTGTTGTATATCTCGGGTTTTGATGAGGCTACATATTTACGACCCTCGTCCTCCACGTCATGTGGAAGGCTAGGCCCTCTCCGTTAGTGACAGCCATCGTTAGCACAGGCAAGCCATCATTTGACTAGGGGGTGGGCGTGGAAGGGCTATGGTGGGCGTGGGAGGAGTGGGTGGTCGGCATGGGAGGGTAGGGGGGTTGAGATTGCAGGTCCATTAACGTCCACCCCCCCACCCCACATAACATATGGGTACCATTACACAACATCACAGATTGCGTTCGACAGCAGTGCGTGAAAATAACTAGACTAGTATTTTTTATGTACATGTATATACCACGCGTCCTCCTCAGTTCAAGGCTTGCAGTGCATCATCATTAGCCAAGAGCTGGGGATGACACAACACATCGCCCATGTCACCATGATACAACACATTGCCCATGTCACCATGATACAACCCATTGCCCATGTCACCATGATACAACACATCGCCCATGTCACCATGATACAACACATTGCCCATGTCACCATGATACAACACATTGCCCATGTCACCATGATACAACCCATTGCTCATGTCACCATGATACAACACATCGCCCATGTCACCATGATACAACACATCGCCCATGTCACCATGATACAACCCATTGCCCATGTCACCATGATACAACACATTGCCCATGTCACCATGATACAACACATTGCCCATGTCACCATGATACAACCCATTGCTCATGTCACCATGATACAACACATTGCCCATGTCACCATGATACAACACATTGCCCATGTCACCATGATACAACACATTGTCCATGTCACCATGATACAACCCATTGCCCATGTCACCATGATACAACACATTGCCCATGTAACCATGATACAACCCATTGCCCATATCACCATGATACAACACATTGCCCATGTCACCATGATACAACCCATTGCCCATGTCACCATGATACAAACCATTGCCCATGTCACCATGATACAACACATTGTCCATGTCACCATGATACAACCCATTGCCCATGTCACCATGATACAACACATTGCCCATGTAACCATGATACAACCCATTGCCCTTATCACCATGATACAACACATTGCCCATGTCACCATGATACAACCCATTGCCCATGTCACCATGATACAAACCATTGCCCATGTCACCATGATACAACCCATTGCCCATGTCACCATGATACAACACATTGCCCATGTCACCATGATACAACCCATTGCCCATGTCACCATGATACAACACATTGCCCATGTCACCATGATACAACACATTGCCCATGTCACCCCCATGATACAACACATTGCCCATGTCACCATGATACAACCCATTGCCCACGTCACCATGATACAACACATTGCCCACGTCACCATGATACAACACATCGCCCATGTCACCATGATACAACACATTGCCCATGTCACCATGATACAACCCATTGCCCATGTCACCATGATACAACCCATTGCCCATGTCACCATGATACAACACATTGCCCATGTCACCCCCATGATACAACCCATTGCCCATGTCACCATGATACAACCCATTGCCCATGTCACCATGATACAACAGATTGCCCATGTCACCCCCATGATACAACCCATTGCCCATGTCACCATGATACAACCCATTGCCCATGTCACCATGATACAACCCATTGCCCATGTCACCATGATACAACCCATTGTCCATGTCACCATGATACAACAGATTGCCCATGTCACCATGATACAACACATTGCCCATGTCACCCCCATGATACAACAGATTGTCCATGTCACCATGATACAACACATTGCCCATGTCACCCCCATGATACAACAGATTGTCCATGTCACCATGATACAACACATTGCCCATGTCACCATGATACAACACATTGCCCATGTCACCCCCATGATACAACCCATTGCCCATGTCACCATGATACAACCCATTGCCCATGTCACCATGATACAACCCATTGCCCATGTCACCATGATACAACCCATTGTCCATGTCACCATGATACAACCCATTCCCCATGTCACCATGATACAACCCATTGCCCATGTCACCATGATGCAACACATTGCCCATGTCACCATGATACAACCCATTGTCCATGTCAAATAGTACAACACATTGCCCATGTCACCATGATACAACCCATTGCCCATGTCACCATGATACAACCCATTGCCCATGTCACCATGATACAACCCATTGCCCATGTCACCATGATACAACAGATTGCCCATGTCACCATAGTACAACACATTGCCCATGTCACCATGATACAACCCATTGCCCATGTCACCATGATACAAACCATTCCCCATGTCACCATGATACAACCCATTGCCCATGTCACCATGATAGAACACATTGCCCATGTCGCCATGTCACAACACATACCATACAAAAGATTTAAAGTTCATTTGAACCATTCCACATGGTAGAAAATGAATCTATTGTTTGCATTATTCATATAATATGGAAACATCAAATTTTTAATCAACCGCTAGAATTTTCTATCTAAAAAAAGATGCGAAAGCTTTAGGTGACTTTCGGCACGGGTAAAAGAGATCAGTTCATATACACTGCACTAAAATACGGACCGGAACGATACCCGAGAAAAAAGGAAGAAGCTGACATCGGGGGCTGACCTAGCGATGGACTAGGTCCTTGGATGGCTTTAATACAATAGGAAATTATCTCCACGACGAGGGCTTGACCCCCCCGCCCCCACCCCACTTCTGACTCCCTGTGTTTGCCCAGGCCCCATCCCTTCACGTAGCCCTGTAGAGCTCCGTGACAGGGCCAGGTATGGACGACACAGAGGCTCGCTCCCTCCCAACGGTGTCACTAATATATCCAGGAAAGCGTTGGTCTGGCCGTGTTGTGGACGCCCCCCCCCCGCCACCCCCACCCCTGGTGACTACACCTGTGCAGTGAGGGGCGAGTCGATTAGAGATAGAGTGAGAGGAAGGGAGGGGGACGAGGTAGTGTAAGAGAGATACGAGTGTGGCTCCCCAGCTCTCATGCAAAGGGTTCTATGCGAGGAGTGACCAAAGGTAGGAGGCTCGCAGTGAGCGCTGCAACGAGCGGCGGTCAGCGCCAAGCCGATAACGGCTTTGTTGGCCGTGTAGTCTAATGGGAGTCGTGTCCCCTCGACTGTCAGCGGTCGGGTGTTTGCTGATGTCTGGCCACTCGTCGGGAGGGCCAGTTGATTGGTGGATGTCATGGTCATATCGCGACAGCGGAATTAACGACCCTGGTAGCCACGTCAATGAACCATATCTGGGGGAGTAACTCTCTATTCTACGGCGAGAATACGCCCGGGGGCTTCATCCTGTGTCTGCACAGGTGGGACTCGAACCACCCACCGGCCGTGTGAGCTGGCCTAGAACAACAAACAGCCGAACTCGCTACCCACTGGTCCACGGGGTGACCACGGGGGAACCAGTTAAACAATGTGGGTTCTGGTGTCGGGAATGTAACAGTTGAACAGTTGTAAGTTCTTGATACGATCCAGTTGTCATTCCGGAAATCGTAAATGAGTAAAGTTTCTGGTACTTTGCGCAAAAACAACAGGCATCACGTTACATTCGATGTAGGCTGGCAGTATCCTGCTTATACAATATGGTGGTACCGATAAGACGAGCCGAGCTGCCCGCTATATACCACCCCCCTCCTCCATCAATCACAAAATCGCGCTGACGGTCACGTTTTGTGCCGACAAGCTGCCGCAGAAGCTTAAAGTGCGGACTCTTACTACCGACGTCAGTCCACAGCCCTCTCAATGACTCACCACAGTTCCCACGTAGCAAGACCAACGGTGTCACGCGTCGGCCTTGTGACGTGGGACACTGGAGACGTGTCGGCAGCGTGCATCGGTGACGTTAGAACGGTGTCACATGTACATGTACATGCACACAGTACTCAGGCCAAGTTATCTATGGGACAACGAGAAGAATATCACAACCGGACCATGGAACTCTTGGGACAACGAGAAGAATATCACAACCGGGCCAAGGAACCCTTGGGATAACGAGAATATCACAAGCGGGTCATGGAACTCTTGTGACGACGAGAATAATATCACAACAGGGCCATGGAACCCTTGGGACAACGAGAAGAATATCACAACCGGGCCATGGAACCCTTGGGACAACGAGAAGAATATGACAATTTTATATCGCGATCATTAACATCACTTAACCGTGCTAATCGTTTGGCCTTGAGGTTTCTCTTGATGCGAACACGTTTATTTCTCCAGACGATATTACATCAATGATTATGGGCAGGCGTACACTGTGTGGTCGTATGTGACGATTGAAGCTAACAAAGACGCGGTGTCTCGAGTGCGAGCGGACGGACATGTCACATTGTGCGTAACCAGGCTGACGAAACCACCACTGTTTATTACACCCCAAGTGGATGTCGACCAGAAATAAAATAAATCGGTGTCTCAAGCCACGTTTGTGCACACAAGGGCTAAACAGGGCCAATGATCATGCCCGAGATTAGGCGTCTGGGCCAGGACCTGCGGTCTAGAGCGCCGACCACTACCCCCATCCACCATAATATGAAATAAAAGTCCAATCAGAATATGATATAATGCTAAAGTAGATGACAAACAAGACATTAACTGGCCTATATGCTGATTTGTACCAGAGGAACCGATAATAAGTCATTAGCTGCTCTATATGCTGATGTGTACCAGAGGATCAGATAATAAGTCATTAACTGCCCTATATGCTGATGTGTACCAGAGGATCAGATACACTATTTCTCTACATCTGATTTGCACCGAGGGGCCAGATAAAAACACCCTGGCATCTTTGAGTCAAAAAAACAACACCAGTGCTTGATGTGTCAAACTGGACAACATGTTTCAATCGACTTCTAAGTGTGCATTCTTTTGTGTGCATTCCGACCAGATGCAAACTGATCCATTGCCCTGGATTTCTCTGCAAGAATGGGGCACAAATCACAATCGCATCTCAATTTGCCAGCTGGGTTCCGTCCAGGCTGGATGGAGGCCCGGCGCTGATGCGTACGTACCACCACCACGGCACCAGCCCCCAAGGCTGGATAGCGTGGTCCTGAGACGCTGAGAGCGGGCGGCTCAGCCTGCCTCCCACCCTCTCTCAGACAGCCTATTGCTAACCATGGGACCTCCGCAGTGAACAAACAGCACACGAGCTGTGTGGGTGGGTGTATGTATCCCTGTTAGCATCCCATGGAACCTTTGTCCTGATCACCACAGCAAACCCGTGTGTACTTGGGAATCAGTCCGCTTACCCTTGTGTACCAAGCGTTAACTTTGTATACATATATATATATAATATATATATATATATATTTCTATACATATATGTACAGTGCATGCGTCCACACCAAGTGACTGCCATGGTTTAGGCAATAGGTCCAGTTGGCTGACCTCACTACACTACAGAGTGTGAGGGGAGGCGTGGGGGGGGGGGGGACCACAGGCAGTGGGCCAGAAAACGAAGTCAGACATGACAAAGGCCATCAGTATTTAGCCGTATTCAACAAAGCCGCCCAGGGAACGCAATACGCATAATTCACTGCCCCATTGCCAACACCACCTTGCGGCGTGTGCAGGAAGCTCTCACGCGGCTAGCGGCAGTGGGTGTTAACCAGAAAGAACAGGATTCGATGTCGGGAGGGGGGTGGTGAGTAGGTGTGAGGTCGCTCTGAGGTAATACGGGGGTCAACAAGTCAGAGATCATGGTTGGCTTGCCAAGGGTCAGGCACAGGGTGGGGGAGGTTCCGGTGGCTGGCATTTCTCGTTATATCTAGATCTAATTAGTACAAGTCGCACATCCAGTGCATATGATGTCACTTTGACGTCAGACTGGCGGAAACATGAGGGGAGATAGGGGGGGGGGGGAGGGGAGAAGAGGGTAAGGAGGGGGGGGGAGCCTTGAGGTCTGAATAGCCATCCATCCATCTCAGTCGGAGAGCTCGCTCTACTTCAAATAGATGCCCCCCCCCCCCAACTTCCGCCTCTCTCATCTCTTAAAATTAATTATTGGTTGCAATTATGTTTAAAATCCGACCATTGGCTTAGAAAGTCGTAAAATTGACAGTTTGAGGAATTGTTTCGTTATTTTCATCTCGCATAGATTATTCATCTGTTCATTGACTGAAGAAAGATGTGATCAGCTCACAGAATGGGGATCCCGTAATTTGATCGCGGATTGGTTATTCAGAGATGGCCCAATGATTGTTTTTTTCTCTCACAGCACAATCCCCACTGTGGCCATGTCTGTGCGGTCGCAAAGAGTAGGGGCTACCCCCGGGGACATGGCTCCACTCTCCCTTCTTTCTCCCATTGACGCGATATTACCAAAAATGGTTAAAGCGTCCTGAATATACAACCAACCAAGCACAGCACAGTCCCCTGTGTCCGGGATATAACTTATCCCCTTGAACTGTCCCTGGCGTCTGTGGGCTTGGCGACCAGTTAGTTGAGTAGCATGTGAAACAACTCCTACGCAGCTACCTATATATATCCCTGTGATGCCACACACGCACAGATCAGGCATTGTGTCCGCAATCCAGCCACATATGGCAGATGGAATCCTGTCAACAGGTGCGCTGGGAATTCGGAAAGTCAGTCGCACGATCGCGCTGTCCACGATGATGATTAGCCAGTCTTCATAGGCCGTATTCATAAACGACACGTAGCTTACACACGAAAAGTGCATTTTCGTCTTTGCCTCTTGGGTCCGCAGTGGTCGGATTCATAATCTTTAACTTATCCGCCTCCTGGTTGGATATTGCTATATGTTGAGCCCGATAATGGCTCGACAACTGGCGCTAAGTCTATTGTGGTAGCCCAAGATTAAATTATGAATACGGCCCCAGGTGACTAAAAAGCTAAGAACGATTAAATCCGTTTATTTCCCATAAGGGCTTGGGACTATATAAATTTATTACGGATGTGCGAAGCAAAGCACTTCAGCTGTCGCAGTAAGTAAATGTTCGCACTCTTATGCAGTGTGGTTGTCTGCGGTTAAACAAGATTGCATCATAGTCCATTGCTGTAACTAGAGCTGCAATTCACGGACCAAGAATCGTTTTTATTGACCGGGCTCAATAAACAAGCCTTGACATGTACACACCACGTACGGCACGGCCCAGCACTCTTTTAAATATTTAAGAGACGAGGTACGTAACATTATGGAGAAGACAAGCCTAACAGAGGATAAGCTGTCATGTGATTGGTCACCAAGCGGTGAGGAATCACTCCGCCAGGGTAAATGTGAAGAGCAGATATAATGACGTCAGCAGAACAAGTAGCAGATGATGGACTAGCCACATAAGTCGGACCGATACCGAATTGCTCAGGCACAAACACTCTTCCTAAAATTTAGGTTTATCTGCGCGCCCCATTAAAAGATAATACAGAACTGGGGAAACGAGTCTAAACAATGGGGAAACGAGCCCATAACTAAGGCCGAACGTCACTCCATGACGTCCTAATTGTCATCACTCTGCCAGCAGAGGGAGCTCGTTCCTCACATCACCACTGCCCCACGTAACCGTCAACCTCACACTTGACCTCACGATTGGTTTTAGATAGTTGTTTAGGTGGACTTTCGTATTTTATATGTAGAATTTAAAAAATATAAACATTCCGTTGTAGTACGATCACAATGGAAGAGTTAAGCGAAGAATTATTTCAAAATAACACGGGGTCAAAGTTCAAAGCGATTCACGCCTTTGACTTATGTCATACGTTGTGTGTACCTTACTAAACACGTGATAGGCCAAGTGCGCCTCCAACTCGTTCACTGCACATGCGTATTAGATTAACGCCTATACATGGTAATCTATCAAGACGAGTTGGTAGGTGGAGAGTATTCATCTTATTTAATCACACCACCACAGTAGAGACGTCCAGTATTGAGGAAGAACTCACATTAGTTGGGGCGTCACTAATTTGGTTTAATCCACCAAGGCACGATTGACCGTGGCCGCCGCTAGGGGGGCAGGACCTCCCGAGCGGTGCGTCCGGCAGGGGGGGGGGGCACGCTCGGTGGCTTTCCTAGACGCGCGCCCGGGGGGGGGGGGTGTTTTGAGAGTGCGCCACAATAAGCGACACGTCTATCATGGCACAGGGGTAACAGACCGTACTTCGTTCTTGAAAGACATCGTTAATAATACCCCAGATACAAGACTCCCTCTTGTCACTCCTCCAATGCATACACTGCATAGACTGATCAAGTTAAAGCTATCACGGTACAGCGTCCTAGCTCAGCTGATAAGCAGGCTGAGGTGCAGATCAGCCTTCAGGTCGCGGGTTCGAACCTTGCTACATGTACCGGCATACGGGGCAAGTTTGATCCAACCCTATTTCATTGTCCCGGGAGGTCTCTCGACCCAAATTTATTCTTCATGCGCACTTCACAAGCCGTCCGTCAGACCAGTCACCGGCCTAGCAGCTACCCTGCGACCAGAATCATAATTGGTTTCATATAGCAGATATCACCTAGGGCATGGAAAAAATGGATACCGCGCAGAAGCGTTTATATCGCATGCTACGGTTGGCTGGTTCATTTGAGAAAAAAAACCCATATATGTAAGGTCGTATCGGGCCCACAGGAAGGGTCAGTGTTTGAGCACAGCCATGGCCAAGGAGGCAAAACTGTTCTGCAGACTATGTATGGAGCAGACACCATAAGCATACGCGCTTATGTAGTACCCACCTATACACGCTTAGTGGGTGTTGGCGGTTCCAATAACTTAAGAAATGTATTCATGGTTGGCATCCGTCCGTCTGCGAAAGACGATGGATTTGCAGCTTTGTTTTGGTTAAGTAATACGAATTGCGTCGCAGCATTTGCGCTTATGACTGAATAAGCCTATCTGTGACCGATGTATTTACCATTTATTTAAGTACATGTACTATCCAGGCGCCGATCCAGTGAGAAACTTGCGATTGGGGAGGGTGGGGGGCGGGTGCTGGGGAGGTTATGCAGGAAAAGCATACTGCCCCCTGTGGCCCCTTCTTCAGAGAAAGGGAGGCACGTGCCTTTTTTTCGCCTATTTTCAAGCGTAAGGGACGTGCCCCCTGTGCCCCCCCCCGCCCCCCCGCGTGGATCCACCATGTGTGCAGAAAGCATACTGCCCCCTGTGGCCCCTTCTTCAGAGAAAGGGAGGCACGTGCCTTTTCTTCGCCTATTTTCAAGCGTATGGGACGTGCCCCCTGTGCCCCCCCCCCCCCGCGTGGATCCACCATGTGTGCAGAAAGCATACTGCCCCCTGTGGCCCCTTCTTCAGAGAAAGGGAGGCACGTGCCTTTTTTTCGCCTATTTTCAAGCGTAAGGGACGTGCCCCCTGTGCCCCCCCCCCCCCCCGCCCCCCCCGCGTGGATCCACCATGTGTGCAGAAAGCATACTGCCCCCTGTGGCCCCTTCTTCAGAGAAAGGGAGGCACGTGCCCTTTCTTCACCTATTTTCAAACTAAAGGGACGTGCCCCATGTGCCCCCCCCCCGCCCCCCCGCGTGGATCCACCATGTGTGCAGAAAGCATACTGCCCCCTGTGGCCCCTTCTTCAGAGAAAGGGAGGCACGTGCCCTTTCTTTACCTATTTTCAAACTAAAGGGACGTGCCCCCTGTGACCCCCCCCCCCCCCCCAGTAGATCCACCACTGGCAGGGACCAACCTCTGTGGATAAATCGGATAGACCTTGCGTCAAAGATCGACATCATGGATCATTGTGGGGATAATTACAGCAAATGTCTCAATGGTTTGTCATCAATAAGGGCGCCAATGGTTTACACAAACCCCGGTACGCCTAATAAGCTATTCACAAATGACTTGTCACAAAGAGGCTTCACGAAGGGGACCATTTGGATAGAGGATACAGCCATTCGTTAAAGACTCCGAGCCCTTAAACACCCGCCCAACACGAAGACCCGCGGCTTAACTTCGTCCTCTTGAAGAACATAATGACTGTTTTGCCATGAGCAACATCTTCCTACGTTAAAGTCTGATTCGAGGTAGCTGTCACAAAGCACGTACTACGTTCCAGTCAGCTCGATGTCGATAAACGGTGGCTAAGACTAAAACTTTGAAACATGGTAGGCTTACATGAATTTTCGAAGCCGTTTCCGTCTGAACACGCCCCATTGAATCCCGTTTTATCAGGACCGGCACTCGGCATGTACAAACACTGAGCCACTCGTCCTTGACAAATAATGCCATTCTGGTAGGTAACGTATACTGCTCTTTCGTAGAGCGGCAGAGGTGATTCAATGTATAACATGCATAGATGAAGGTCTGTTGGACATGTGTCAGCAGATCGGCCAGGGGTCAACGCCGTGCGCTTCGTGACAAGACGGCCGTCCCCCTTTGGGATCTCACATGTGATTGGTCGATTATTACAATACGCTAGTCGCCACCGCATCCGGTAATGAGAGTTACACATATGTGAAGCCAAGCGCGGTGAGACGATTGATAGATGCATAGGAGAATCCGAGAGAAAAAAAATCTTAGACGATAAGCAAGTCAGAATAATAAAGGGGACACAAAATGCCGAATGAGAAAAACTTGTAGAGAGACCGAAACCTGAAAAGACTTTGAAACGATTCATTCATTTAGTTCAAGCAAAACTGCCTCAACGCCTCGAGCAGCCTCAGCAACAGGATATACACATTCTCCTGATTATTGAACCGCAATAGCTGTAAACAAACAGTTACGTTAGGTCGAAGAAAATTGCGCGCATAGTTGTGCCATCAACCCATGTGACGGATCCCATATTACCGTAATCAATACGAGACAGCGGTAGATAAAGTGCGGGAGACTCAGAAACAATGCGGTTATCTGTGTGATAGCGAGAAACGCGTTCGTGGCTCTTCTAAGATACCCCCTCCACGTAATTTGTAGAGAGATATGATAGATAACACGCAAAGTGAAGTCAGGAGGTTAGGAATGCCGCCGAGTAGATTATAGGGCCTGTCAACCCATCCTCCTGACTGATCACGCACCTAGACATATATCTGTAGCATATGCTATATATATCTGTAGCGTATGCAGTGCATACTAGCACTGAAGTTATCATGATTACGATTACATTAGCAATGTAATCGATTACGATTATTTGGAAAATGTAATCTATTGTAATCGATTACGATTACTGATTATGATTACCCCATGTGTGGCATATAAAACTATATCACGGGGATAACCTACAAAACGCGCAGACGCTTTGGCGATAAACACGCCTCGAATGACCAGAATATCCAATCGTTTATCCGATCAGTGTGGCAATGCGGGGCACGGCAACCTAGTCGAGAAGGCGCTAGCAGAAATGCACTACCGGGAAAGAACTGGTCATTTTTACGCCTGGTTGGAGAAGTGCTATTTCTAATGAACCAATGAAGGTCAATCTAGTCCACGGGGAAGATCCCGGGTCGAGAGGTGAGATCAACGCCTCTTTGGGTATACCCTGCCCTTACTCTTACTAGAAAAGGACATGGGATATTTATGATGTACGAGCATTAGACGTTCGTTCCCACTGTGAGGCGGGGGTCCCTTAGTTTTCGGCAGGATGGCTGTCCTGCAAGCTCACACGGTAAAAGCCGATTACACTCACTGACCACCAGACCACTCGGGAGGCCCCCATGTTGACGCAACGGGGCGGGGGGGGGGGAGTAAAGAGACACAGACAGCGCTCCCTCATTCTCCCCCGGGAAAGACATGGATAGACCTATTAAACCTGCGCCTTCCTTCTTCTTTAAGGGGTCTTGTAAAGCCCTAAATGTTCTGCATGGTTAACAGGTTTTCTATCCCAGTACAGGTGTACCTACAAAACGACTTGCGTCAGATAGCAGCTGAAAGGGACCAAAAAACCACAACGAGGGGGAGGGAGATCAGAGCATCTACGTTGCCAAAGACATATCCCGAGGCGATGGGCCCGCACGTCTCCCTCAATATATCACCGGTAATGGGGTCAGAGGCTGGGGTTTTAACAGCCGCTTCCACTTCGCCGAGGGGGCTAATTGTTCACAGAAACAAAAAAAAATCTGTCTTACGGTACAACAAGCTTCTGATCCCCTCGACGTGGTTTACTGCGGAAGGAAAGCGACGTAAACCTATGGCTTTGAGTCCTAATAGCCCAACAGACGATCTCAGCTCGCGAAAAAATTATAAATATGAATGTCGTTGCCCCCTTTGCCCAACACAAGGATGAGAAATGAATGACAAGCAATGGACGTGGAACGTCCTCCAAATCAACGGAAGATAACAAATGAGGTACCGCCAGGTTCACGAACTCCTGATCAATCACAAATCACGTGGCGTCTATATCGGACTAGTCGGGGAGAACACCAAGTGATGGCTCTTTGTTAAGCTAAGCGAAGGAATGCAATGGCGTTGGGGCCACCACATCTGTACAAACTACATCATCCAAGAAACCCCATCCGATAATTTATCATCCGTCCGTCTGCGAAAGACGATGGATTTGCAGTTTGTTTTGGTTTAAGCAACAAGATTTGCTTCGCGGCACTTGCGCTTATGACTAAAATAAGCCTATCTGAGATCGACACAGCTTATCGCAGTCGTCACATCGATGACCTGTCGTTAGGTTAGATCATTAGATTAATAGTATGTGATAGTCCCCAATTCTGGGTGTGAGGCTTGAATTTATATTACCTAATATACCAAGGGTAACTAATCGGGCCAGTCGAAATATTGGTGTTCAACGAGGGTTAACTTGGGCCGAACAACATTTTGGACATATGGGGTTGTGTGAAACATGCCATGAACGCCCTGTTGATCCAGCCTGCTCATCAACTGAGCCAGGGAGCCCCCAACGCAGACCAGTCGATATCCGCGGATTATCTCGGCCACACGCGCCAGACCCAGACCCGAGATACAACAGAAGAAGTGATACAGAATACTGGTGTATGGTGCTGCAACAAGTGGTTGACTTGATTTGGGCTTAACGGCACTTTTAGCCTATAAGACTATATATTGCCATACCAGTAAAGTTCAATCTAAATAATGCAAGAGTCAGTACTAAAACCCTGAATGTAGCCGCAACAGGTGGTCAGCGAGGTACATTTTAGAGGACTGTCATTATAGGTTCACCTCCTGCTCCAGTGGGCAGCAATAATAACGTATCCGTGTAAGGGAATCAGTACCTAATCATATTGATCAAGTATTTATATTGCTTTCCATTGGAACTTTTGGTATGTGCAGTACATGAAGTAAGCAGCAGCCCAGCACAAGTAATTCTGCCCAGTAAACATGAACCTCACAGATTAGTGGTCAAAAGATCATGGGGCCACAAAAAAAGCCAGGTGGTTTCATCACTGCTAAGTAAGCTCTGCTAGCCGAGCAATCAGAACTCTAGGCCCATTGTGATAACCCTACATTTGCTTTATTCAGGGGATAAGGCACTGGTATGTCACATGGCCCCATTGTATTGTGATTCTCACACACCCATAACAGACCTGGAAATGGCTGTGCCTCAACACAGATATGTAGCCTCTTGACAACATCTTCAAGGAATTGTAATGGCAATGTCACAGCAGGCAGCCCTATCGGCTATATCTACTATATATACTGACCATGGAGATGCAAATGAGTACAATCATGCTGACTGATATGACTCATTCAGTGACCTCACAGAAAGCAGCAGCCCAGCACAAGTAATTCTGCCCAGTAAACATGAACCTCACAGATTAGTGGT
Organism: Arenicola marina; assembly: GCA_964019135.1. Taxonomy (NCBI): domain Eukaryota; kingdom Metazoa; phylum Annelida; class Polychaeta; family Arenicolidae; genus Arenicola; species Arenicola marina. Next base: position 39,297,390 of record OZ025251.1, on the reverse strand, counting down.
CAAAATATCATGGGGCCACAAAAAAAGTCAGGTGGTTTCATCACTGCTAAGTAAGCTCTGCTAGCCGAGCAATCAGAACTCTAGGCCCATTGTGATAACCCTACATTTGCTTTATTCAGGGGATAAGGCACTGGTATGTCACATGGCCCCATTGTATTGCGATTCTCACACACCCATAACAGACCTGGAAATGGCTGTGCCTCAACACAGATATGTAGCCTCTTGACAACATCTTCAAGGAATTGTAATGGCAATGTCACAGCAGGCAGCCCTATCGGCTATATCTACTATATATACTGACCATGGAGATGCAAATGAGTACAATCATGCTGACTGATATGACTCATTCAGTGACCTCACAGAAAGCAGCAGCCCAGCACAAGTAATTCTGCCCAGTAAACATGAACCTCACAGATTAGTGGTCAAAATATCATGGGGCCACAAAAAAAGTCAGGTGGTTTCATCACTGCTAAGTAAGCTCTGCTAGCCGAGCAATCAGAACTCTAGGCCCATTGTGATAACCCTACATTTGCTTTATTCAGGGGATAAGGCACTGGTATGTCACATGGCCCCATTGTATTGCGATTCTCACACACCCATAACAGACCTGGAAATGGCTGTGCCTCAACACAGATATGTAGCCTCTTGACAACATCTTCAAGGAATTGTAATGGCAATGTCACAGCAGGCAGCCCTATCGGCTATATCTACTATATATACTGACCATGGAGATGCAAATGAGTACAATCATGCTGACTGATATGACTCATTCAGTGACCTCTCAGAAGATCAACCTTTAAATGTCGATATCACTGCATGCATCATTACTTCAATGCAAAAACTAAGCTGTACCCTAAACTAAACCAGTAAGCATGGTAAGGACAAAGATCATTGTCTAGTCACTATATATCAATTTACAAAACCTATATATTCTGCTGTTTCTTGCCAAACAGATGGATATCAGGCTAGTGAAGAGTTCTGCCAATTTATTTGGATAAGATTTAAGTTTATCAGTTGCATGTATTTTTTAAATTTTTAACCTCAGACAAGCTGTAACAGAATATTTTATGTGAAATAAACATGTATGTGTGAAGCTTTGCGTATGAGCTACATGTAACATATGGTATGACAGTTTCATGAAACTGGCCCCTGGTAGTCCAGTGGCTACAGAATTTTATTTCTACACAAAAAAATCTCATACTTTTGTTGTGTACATAAAAATCTACCACTTTTTGCTGTACAGTCATAATTGTATGCAGTGAAGAAATGCTTTCAAACCATTTCCTAATGTTCACAGCATCACAGGACTGTTGCTAAGAAATGTTCTTGTATATATAGATCACAGAGATTTTGACCCCCAGAAGTTTACTCGGGTGAATACATTTTTCTCAGTTAGGAGTAATTGTAATAAGCTTACATCACAGCAAATACAGTGAAACTTATTGATATAAATAAATGTAGGTTGGTTGTAGAGTGATTCTGATTGGTATATTACCTATGCCATTTGTCACACACAAATTTCAAATGATACATTTCATTGAGCTGTGAGCGGACATGGGGATGCATTGTAACTATGTATAAACAGCTGGGTTTCTGTCAAGAATCATGGCCTTACACCAAACAGGAATAGACTGTCCATGGTGACCCAAGATCAGCTGCTGATAAGGCAATGCATGTTAGAAATTGTTAACTACATCTAGGTGCTAAGTATCAGAAACTATTGCATATATATGTAATAATGTAAGGAGTTTCCTTCAATTGAAATAGCATACAGACTATGCAATGATATCCCATTATTTTTCAGATGTCCCATAATTTTAAGGAGCTCTGGGACATTGGAATCCACCCATTGGCATACCTTGAAATGGGGTTGTGCCAGACCTAAATTTTGCTATAGAACGCAACCATATTCAGGATACTTTAACTATATTAGCCAATGGGAGAAGGAAGGGAAGAGCTGAGCCTTGTCCCGCGGATAACAGCCTACTCTTATAAAGAAGGATATGGGGTCTTTAGCCTGCGACCGCACAGATATGACTACAGCTGGCCTCGAACCAGCGATCTGCATGTCGTTAGGCTCTCAGGTTAGTATCATGATTAATAGATATAAAACAATTATATTAAATGTAGATATCTCTAATAAGATAACTTACTTTTCAAAAAGGTTAGAAACATTTATATATAAATACTTACATTAGCATAAGACATAAGCTGAATTCAATTATCAAATTAAACATTATCAATTGACTTATAAATATTTAAAATCTATTATTATACTATGATATAAATTCTTATTTAAAATCTACTACTAAGAACATATATTCTATAGCCTACGCATAAGCTTATTTACCTTCTGCAATACTTTCTTCCACCATAACATTGTACCGCCCAACACTGAAGACTTTTCCGATGCAGTTTTGATGGGCATCAAACTGGTTTTCTATCTTTGAAAAAAGCTTCTTCATCTTTAGTCAGGTGTGCCTCTGGGGCTAACAAGTCAGAGTGAAAAACTGAACTCCTTATCATACCACGTTACCAATAAATGTATCGCAGCTTTATGCTGGATGACACGCATGACAAAATCTCAGGCTGACTTGAAGTTATTCCACTGACACTGTCTGTCAAAAGCTGAAAAGGTGTTGCGAGTGGGCGGTGAATCTTCTCGTTGTCAACTGTTCAACAGGTAAGTGCAAACGCCGGAAGTTATTTAAGCGTATCTCTTCCTTTTAACTGATACATTACGCCTTCACTATGGCAACTAAGGTTCAATTCATCAAACATTAACTGATGAAAAGTGTCCAACAGTTCAGGAATCACTCGAAACTACTCGCCACCCTCCTGTCAAAATGGCTACTTCCTCTTCACGTTCTCGTTCAGGTCACATGACAAGGCTCAGAATTTTGTAACCTCGACGCCAAGTTACAAACAATATAATGGATAACTATGGCGATATATTATCACTAATAACATTAGCATTATAATAAAAATTCTTAATGTTGGTTTTAGGGATTCTCTAATAGCGCCAGTCTATGGGTTGTTGAGTTTCAAGACCTACTCCGGGAGATCGCTGAATCGTTTGTGAAGCCCAGTAATCTCGCGTGGTTACAGGTTTCAAAATGGCGGACGCGGTCGTCGAAAAGCAGTTAGTTGTCTACTTCTTTTGATATTTTAGCCGATAATGCCCTATACAAGCTTCCTATTTATTGGCAATCAAGCCAGTTGAATGTGGTGTCCATTATATTGACTAAAGAAACCGTTTTGCGGCTTCTCCTTTAATACAAACTGCTAAATTACACTGATGATTTAATAAACAAGTTAGAATTGTCGGTTTGTGAACTGGTGAACAAGCGAAGCGGATGGTTACCTAGCTCTTAGTACCGTGTGACGTTTTCTTTGAATTGGGCGACTTGGGGCTACTTAGCACTGTTCATGCGCATGGCTGTTAACACGGTTAATGCGGCAAAAATCTGACAGGCACGCCTTCTCTGGAATGGACAAGTCTGGAGGCTATAAACAGGGCTACCACTAGTCAGCTTTGGCAGTAGGCTGCTAGTGTTATGGCCAGTATTAAATGCCAAAGTGTCCCCCCCCCCCCCCCCCATGCAGAGTTGGCCTACTTATAAAATACATGATAATGAGATTCCATGTGTGCGTACAGTGCCATTATGATTGATACAGGGGGGACATCTCTGCATGGGGGATAATTCTGCATACCACACTAGTTTATGAGACTTATCCATTTTGACTGCTGGATGATTTGACCGCCAGTGGCGTTTGAAGTTTGTATTGGATATGGTTGGAGGGGGTAGAGGCCTGCCCAGGTGAAGAGGGATTCAGATAGCTGATTGTTATCATTAATCGCTAAAATATGGCAGTTGGGTTGAGTAACTAACCAATGGGAGTGGGCCTGGAGCATGACAGGGTCCTATTGCCCAGGCACACATGAGGCCTAAACCCCATTCCCCTCCAAACTTTCACAGTCACATCATCCAGCGTTCAAAACAGGCCTAGGCTTTTAATCAGTCTAAATGTTAAGTTGAAGCAAGAAGTTATGAAAACAGATTTAAATTGAAAGTTTGTTCTGACTTATAGCATGTATATATCCTTAGGACAGAAGTACCTACCTTCCCCTCCCTTTCACCTCACCCTTCCTCAATTCCAGGCCAAGTAGCAAAGACATAAAGAAAATGTTATCTACATCTACGCACTAGTTCGTTCAATCTGGCTTGGTGTGCTATAAATAGCAATAAGTCCTCTAAGTGATGGGAATGCATCAATAAGTATAATCGCTTTGTCTGTTATGTTAATCAGGTAAAGTACCAGCTTTTGGATGGCCTGACCTCCCTCCTCATAATCTTGGCATCTTAAACTAAATTTACTATCAGAAGATTAAAATTATTCTTATACTTTACTAAGCTTTCTCAACTCAGATTTATAATTATTTTTGATGAGTAGAAATATGAAGTAAAGTCAGTAGGATTCTTATTTATCAATACAGTGGTCCCCGCATTATACAACTTCTCTTCTGCCAGCCCAAAAAGACTGTGTAACAGAGGGATGGCCCGATATGGGCAGTTTTCACTCGAGTATCATCTCCCACTCAAATGGCATTATAATGGAGCTTCAGTCATTTGATGCAGCTCTAGCTCCTTTTCCCCACTTATCCGTAATAGCATCAGCATTTAGTCACAAAAAGCTGATATGCTGATTATGGTTTCTCCAGCTCTGTACCGTTGAATAGCATGGACATGCTGCTCCAAAGTTAAAACCTTTCACTTACATTATCTAGCCATTGTGTACATGTATGTGTTTACTCAAATACTTAGACAGTCCTACCTATATCAAATGTATGCAAAAGGTGTGAATAACAATGATGCCCACTTAGACGTCTGCTCATTAACAACTGGTCAGATTAGCGCAATGTTGTTGTTTGTTTAGAGCTAATCGGGTACACTGTCATGTAGCGAGTTAACAAAGGGATTGCATTGTGTGTCGGCCGTATTATAACAAGTTGAAATGTCAGTTGTAAGTCGCGTTAGCGAGGGAGACACATAATAAAGGTACCTTAGCATGTAAAATTGTTCTGTACACAGCAAAAAGACTGGATAACAGAGGGAGTCGTATAATGCAGAGACCACTGTATGTATTTGTTGAGTGTATTGAAATTAGATGGGACATATACATTAGATATCTGGCTGTAGACTTTGAATTTAGATTAAATATTGATTAAAAGGTTAAATCACTACATTTTATATTTCATAATATTTTTATTCTAATACTGAAACAGATAGTTACTGGTATGTTTCCAGCTGGTTGAATATTTATTTTAAAAGATTTTAATCTATTCTATGCCAGCTAACTGATGACTTGCATCAGAAGTGATGGCTGATATCACACAGTGGAATGAAGAAGTCTCAGCTACAAACTGTGCCAATTGCACTAGACCCTCTAACCAGTGCTGGGTCAAAGCTTATGGGATGCATATCAACCAAAGTTCTAACTTTGATGCAGGAATGAATATACGTGCAGTTATGCATAATATATTTACATTGAGAGAAAATATTAAAACAAACTGCTAGTAATTGAAATATGACAGCACCTGATATGCTTGAGGTGCATTCAGCATATTGGTGTCTGAAAGCTTATACAGTGCACAGCATTATTAATTCTCATGAAGCCTTGAGATGGTGTCAGTATATATATACCTGAAATATGGTAACACTGTACAATTAATTATGCTATATCTATGGCAATATAGGTTTAGGGACCAAAAATAGATGGAATTACCCCTGAAACTTATTTATGTTGGGTGGGAGCAGTTAAAATGTTCTCATTGTCACAACCCTGTCAATTGGGTGGATGACTAATCTGCTAGCACAGGAACATTTTGGAATTAAATGATAGTAATTTTATCGCATTATGTTCATTATTAGAGATGCTGTTGGTGCTGAGCCAATGGAGATGCAGTGTTCTGGCAACACTGACAGCAATGCGAGCAATACAGCGACTGGCTTAGAAGTCCCAGCTGCCCGAGGGCCGTTATTACCAGATAACCCAGAAGATTCAAGATGCTATTGGTATTAAGGATATGAAAATATTTTAATATCACATTTTTGGGAGTTTATGATTATTTCTAGTGTTTTACATATTTGTATTGTCATATCATCTCCTCGTGCAATAGTTCTTAAATTTATCTTCTTTTATCTTGTTTAGTCTTCAGAACACTACATTAGTCCAGTTAATACAAACTGAAGCATGCATTATCCTATAATGCTTGGACCACTTAAGGTAAACGTATCTGATTATTGTATATAAATGTGTTTGTTTTTGCAGTGGAGAAGAAAGAGATCTGAATGTTCCAGAATTTCAATGTGGGATGTGCCTCCGGTTTTATCATGCAAAGTGTCTGGACTGTGAGATAGGGTAAGGAGAATGTTAGCATCTACTCGGTACAATCTGTGACATTTGATAATAGGTAACAAATATTTGTTATTGCTTGTCTCATGTATTCTACAAGGAATATAACATGGAAAGTGTCTGGTGGATATTCATTGTCTCTCGCTTGCTTCATGGTTGTCATTGCTCATATAAAACACCAATAGCCTAGGTTTAATATTGATGTTTTACCAGTATTTGCTATTATCAGTGTATCCATTCAGTTCTTTTCCCTCTAAGTAAAAATCACCACATGTTTAATTTCTTAATAGAAACTGCTAGATATCCAGTTGTTATCTTTATATTTTTTCAGGTTATGTGTGCCTTTCATGACAAATTATCAGTTTTTCTGCAAGCGATGCAGTGTTCAAGAGAGCCTTGTCAAAAGACCAGCCAGTAAGTAACCCCACTTGTTGTATGCATCTATGAAGTCTATTGAACCGATCATAATTCACTTTCGTGGTACATTGTATGTTACATTGTACTAGCATTTGGTTCAATGATATTAATGTTAAAATATTTTGTTGTTGACATATCTGGGATAATTTGTGACAAATATGTGTGTGTTCTGAACCAAACACTCTTTTATTATTGCCAATTACATCAAGACAAATGTGTGAACCAATACCATTTCTCGTTGGTAATGATTTTACTTTAATACTTCCTCTGGGCTTTGGTATGCATCATATATTAGTCTTTTATATGATTGGGACAGGCTTCAGCCAAATGTGTTTGACAGCTGTTGCTAATCTACAGCAACAAGGTGGAGACAAAAAGTACCATTCAAAAGACAAGGTAAGGATATTTATGTTCTGGTATACTGATTCTATTTCAAGATTATTATTACAGATAGGTATTTTTCGTGTGTTGTCTAATGGTAAGTAATAAGATAAGATTTGTTTCATGCATTTGACATTTTATGCAAATTATCATTTCAGCGGTTATGTTGTGTTTTAAATCTAATTCTTCTCATAATTGTTCAAGGAAATAATACCATTCATTGAGAAGAACTGGGAACTTCTTACAACGGCTCCGAGGCGAGTGAAGCAAACATGGCATACCACAATTGCAAAGACCATGGTAACTACTTACAATATGTCATCTATGCAGGTTTATACTACGCTTTTCTGTGGCCTCTCTTATATGACAGGGGGACAACATATTTTTGACTTGATTTACCGTCTAGACAAAGCAAATCAAGTGCAAATCAAACCATATCTTTAACAGAAGTACACATCGTGTTCGGGTGAGTTCATTGATAGTAGCGAGTTATGGTTGCCAGTTACTTTCGAATGTAATCTATTCGTCTCTGCACATATTATTGTTATTGCTTGGTAATGCTCATTTTTCTAATATTTTTGCAACCTAAACCTGTCTGTCACTTTTTGGTTATTACTTCCAGCAAAAGGACCTAGCTATCTTCCAGTTTCGTGAAGAATCACCGGGCGAAAGTTTCTATGGTCTCATACCCAACTTGGTAAGTGTTTGTGATACCCGTTTATAGCATTACCTATATGTGCATATTGTATTTACATTTTAGGATAAGGGGGTCTTTCCTAGCTTATGATTATTCGCACCAATGAGAAAAATGTCGTTGCGGTATCAGCCACCAAATTGCAGTCTGGGGCAGATATTGAATACTACATGTAGTATCTTCGCGACACATACCGTCGGATGTCGATCAAAGTAAGTTAAAGATTATTGAAGACGATATTTGAGTCGCTGAACCTGTGTAACTACCGGTATATATAGGTATATGTATCTGTAAACTGGCTAATGAAATATTTGTTGTGATCTCAGGATTTGACGAAGATCGGGCCAAACTGTGAAAGTACATTCCGCCTGACAAATGCTTCATATACTCGAGCGGAGCAGCAGAAATCGACCACCAGTGAAAGTATGTCTTTAGAGGTCTCCATTGTTTATATACTGATTGCAGTTAACGTTTGATGTAGATGTAGACATATTTTTTGCTATGTTTGTGGCAATCTGTCAAATATTTCTGTGTAAAATATTTGACTGACTTAACCAGTGAGTGGATGGATGTTTTTGTAATTTCATTTCAACTTGAATGATATAAAAAAAAACTCACTTTAAATTACTAGAATTTTGTTTGAAGTTTTCTCAAGTAAACTATCGAATTGTTTGTTTTGTAATCGCATTAACATTGTTCCTAATCTAGGTTTTGCCGGAAAAGGCGGACGTGGCACCAAACGGAAGGGAGGTCCAACGGGCGAAAGCACGGCACTGGTCAACAAACGCAGAGGGTGAGTTACACTGTCAGACGTGGCCGCCCCGATCGCTCAGCGGGTTAGAGCGCTTGCCTTGAGTGCTCTGGCCACCTGAGAGCCTAACTGCACGTGAACCGGTGGTTCGCGCCCCGCTGTGGCCATGTCTGTGTGGTCGAAGGATAAAGATCCCATGTCCTGCTTCACAAAGAGTAGGCGGTTACCCCCGGGGACATGGCTCCACTATTTCTCCCTTTTTTCCATTGGCCCCTTATGACCAAATGTGGTTAAAACGTCCTAAATACACAACCAACTCTGTCAGACATACATGAGATTTGTCTCTTGTCTAAGTGTGAGTGATCCATTATTTGATTCCCAATATGACATCGACGAAGAAATGTTGTCGTCGACCATGATATGTGCATAATGATAGGATAAATGTAGCGGACAAATATCAGCGTCTGTGTTAATCTTAAAGCTACATAACATGCACCTCAAGGTAGGCGTAATGTTACCGTGGGTCAGTGGTGTGTGTTCATCGCAGAATACGATACCCATTGATAAGTTGATCGTACCGCGGGTGTATGATCAACAACCTGGAGCTAATCAATGCTTGCCACCCCGCCAGTGACGTGGGGCCCCGGCTGACCCCCAAGAGCTACCCGCCCGACCACCCGTATAACAAGGACGGCTATCGGTACATCCTGGCGGAGCCCGACCCTCACGCACCCAACTGGCAGGCCTTCGACGAGAGCATCGAGTGGGCCGGCAAGCCCATCCCCGGCTACCTCTACCGCAAGTACCTCGAGACCAAGGTGCAGCTGGCATTACACGACCGAGGTGAGAGACACAAACACCTGTCGTCCATCGAACCATGAGTCGTCGCGCTCTGTCGCTCAGTAGGTAGCGCGTTCGGCTATTAGTGTGCTCTGCTACGCCAGCCCAAGAAGCAGGTGCGTGGTTCGAACCCCTCCAGCGCAAAATTGTTCGCAAAGAGTAAGGGAGTCACTACCGGAGACATGGCTCCTCTCGACCCTTTTCATTGTCAGGATATGACATACGGAGGTTAAATCGTCCGACTTAAAACCAATTAACATCAACGTTGCCATAACCCAATCCACGAGGATTTGGTACCGTACTTAGCTGCATTATTCCTGCTGGCTATTCTATTGGTCAGCAATTATGAGCATAGAACTTAATTTTTTTCTAAGCCTTGCTAGGATGTATTCGCCTTCCTCGTCTGAATTATTCCGTGCTTAAATGAGACTATGCATGATTGTTTGTCTGCCAAATGTAGACGGCAAAACCCTTTGTTGCACATTGTTTCCATTGATGCATGTGGGAAATATTATCATACGAATTTAATTTAGTGGGTATTTTTATTGTATTTGTATAGGTTCAGCGCAGTGGCATTTGTTATCGTATTTCTGTATGTCCAGTGTCAAGTACCAACTTTTAATTCTCTTTCAGCCACACAACTGAAGATCTCAGACGACCGCCTCACTGTCACTGGCGAGAAGGGATACAGTATGATTAGGGCCTCTCATGGTACGTTTTTCTGTTGTTTTTAAGGGAAAGAGTATGTTAAAGGGAACCGTCAGCCTGGCCTCTAACGCTGCTTTACCGATTCATATAATACCCAGTTGTCTATCCTCCAAATTATAGAATTCTTCGTTCTATCTGTAGCTCAGAATACAATTTAGAAGTGACCGCCAATTTCGCCGCCTACCCAGACGGCAGCCCTTTTTGGAGGCGTGTCCGTGATTGACCAATCAGGAAGCAAAACAAGAGCGCGTGATAATCGCTAATATAAATAGCTGCGGTTCTAACTCCAATCATGGCATTGTCGCGGAGTCAATCGTCGCAAGACTTATATAAATTTGTTTAGACGGTACTTTTCCATGAAACACTAAGATCTTGCGCTACTGCGCGGCTTGGAACTGCCGCTGTTCATCTGTAAATCGCGGCCCTGATCACTCTCTCTACGAGTAATAACGTAAGGCGGTGCCACATGAATAGTCACAATATGCGTCACTGCTCACGGCAATGTCTGCTTGACATTGCTGGGGGCGGGTTGCCTTAATTTGTTCTCCTTACCAGTCGGCCGAAACGAAGCGTTAACACTCGCCAATTTAATTGTAAGTTGTAAACTTTCGGTGCAGCTCGCGATTAAATTAGGTTGGACACCCGCTTTAAAGGCCTCTCGTTGTACGTTTTACGTGTAGTGAGGGATACAGTACGGTAATGACCTCACGGTATATTTTACCTGTAGTTGTAAGGGGTACAGTATGATAAGGGTCTCTCATGAGACGTTGTGCTTGTTTTTTTAAGGGATACGGTATGATAACGGCCTGTCACGGTACGTTTTACTGGAATTTGTAAGACATACAGTATAGTAAAGGCCTCTCACGGTACGTTTAACTTGTATTTGTAAGACATACAGTATAGTAAAGGCCTCTCACGGTACGTTTTACTGGAATTTGTAAGACATACAGTATAGTAAAGGCCTCTCACGGTACGTTTAACTTGTATTTGTAAGACATACAGTATAGTAAAGGCCTCTCACGGTACGTTTTACTTGTATTTGTAAGACATACAGTATAGTAAAGGCCTCTCACGGTACGTTTAACTTGTATTTGTAAGACATACAGTATAGTAAAGGCCTCTCACGGTACGTTTAACTTGTATTTGTAAGACATACAGTATAGTAAAGGCCTCTCACGGTACGTTTTACTGGAATTTGTAAGACATACAGTATAGTAAAGGCCTCTCACGGTACGTTTAACTTGTATTTGTAAGACATACAGTATAGTAAAGGCCTCTCACGGTACGTTTTACTTGTATTTGTAAGACATACAGTATAGTAAAGGCCTCTCACGGTACGTTTAACTTGTATTTGTAAGACATACAGTATAGTAAAGGCCTCTCACGGTACGTTTTACTTGTATTTGTAAGGGATACAGTATAGTAAAGGCCTCTCACGGTACGTTTTACTGGAATTTGTAAGACATACAGTATAGTAAAGGCCTCTCACGGTACGTTTAACTTGTATTTGTAAGACATACAGTATAGTAAAGGCCTCTCACGGTACGTTTTACTTGTATTTGTAAGGGATACAGTATAGTAAAGGCCTCTCACGGTACGTTTTACTGGAATTTGTAAGACATACAGTATAGTAAAGGCCTCTCACGGTACGTTTAACTTGTATTTGTAAGACATACAGTATAGTAAAGGCCTCTCACGGTACGTTTTACTTGTATTTGTAAGACATACAGTATAGTAAAGGCCTCTCACGGTACGTTTTACTTGTATTTGTAAGACATACAGTATAGTAAAGGCCTCTCATGGTACGTTTTACTTGTATTTGTAAGACATACAGTATAGTAAAGGCCTCTCATGGTACGTTTTACTTGTATTTGTAAGACATACAGTATAGTAAAGGCCTCTCATGGTACGTTTTACTTGTATTTGTAAGACATACAGTATAGTAAAGGCCTCTCACGGTACGTTTTACTTGTATTTGTAAGACATACAGTATAGTAAAGGCCTCTCATGGTACGTTTTACTTGTATTTGTAAGACATACAGTATAGTAAAGGCCTCTCATGGTACGTTTTACTTGTATTTGTAAGACATACAGTATAGTAAAGGCCTCTCATGGTACGTTTTACTTGTATTTGTAAGACATACAGTATAGTAAAGGCCTCTCATGGTACGTTTTACTTGTATTTGTAAGACATACAGTATAGTAAAGGCCTGTCACGGTACGTTTTACTTGTATTTGTAAGACATACAGTATAGTAAAGGCCTCTCACGGTACGTTTTACTTGTATTTGTAAGGCATACAGTATAGTAAAGGCCTCTCATGGTACGTTTTACTTGTATTTGTAAGGGATACGGTATAGTAAAGGCCTCTCACGGTACGTTTTACTTGTATTTGTAAGACATACAGTATAGTAAAGGCCTCTCACGGTACGTTTTACTTGTATTTGTAAGACATACAGTATAGTAAAGGCCTCTCACGGTACGTTTTACTTGTATTTGTAAGACATACAGTATAGTAAAGGCCTCTCACGGTACGTTTTACTTGTATTTGTAAGACATACAGTATAGTAAAGGCCTCTCATGGTACGTTTTACTTGTATTTGTAAGGGATACAGTATAGTAAAGGCCTCTCACGGTACGTTTTACTTGTATTTGTAAGGCATACAGTATAGTAAAGGCCTCTTACGGGTGCGTTTTTACTTGAATTTGTAAGGTAAGGTAAGGGCCTCTCACTACGATTTTCCTGTTAACAGGCGTGAAGCAAGGAGCCTGGTCTTGGAGGTTCACATTGACGACGGCTGTTGTAGGATATCTTACCTGCCATACTTACAGGTGTATGTTTCCCCTGTTAACAGGCGTGAAGCGTGGAGCCTGGTACTTTGAGGTTCACATTGACGAAATGCCGGACGGGACAGCTACGCGTCTCGGTTGGTCACAAGCACTTGGTAAGTCCACGCTGCAGATCGATGGCTCCAGATACAGTAAAAGGGGCCGGCCCGGTAGCTCAATAGGTAAAAGCGCTCGCCTTGAGTTCTGTGGTCACATGAGTGCCTAACGGCACATGGATCGGTGGTTTGAGCCCCGCTGTGGCCATTTCTGTGGGGTCGCAGGGTAAAGATCCCATGTCTTTCTTTGCAAAGAGTAGGAGGTTACCCACGGGGACATGGCTCCACTCTCCCTTCCTTCTCCAATTGACGCGATATGATAAAAATTGGTTAACGGGTCCTGAATATACAACCAACCAACCAGATACAGTTAATACTTATTCCCCGATGCATGTCGACCAGACGATAGCCGGGAGTCTTGTCTTATTCACCGGAGTTCGTCGTACCTCATTCGGCTGTCACGAAATTGTTTCTCCCTGGCGACGTCATGACTTGTATCTTCTTTCACCCAAATGACTAAATTCACTATTAACTAAGCGCACATAATCAGGCTTATGTGCCAGACTGTCTCAAATTGTAAATGTAAACTAGGTTTAATATATACAGCGGCGTTGCTTCTCATAAAAGTTATTTTGGTAGAGTCTTATTAATTACATATTTAAATGTTTTTGTTAGATGTGACCCTGCTCGATGGCATCAGTTTCAGGGGAACCTCAGAAAAGAAATGATGTTTAAATAAAATAATGACGATGGCATCTTTTGACTGTCCCTCTCCCCTCTCTACCTGGCCACCTGTGACTCTAACGACACGTGGATCGGTGGTTCGAGCCCCGCTCTGGCCATGTCTGTGGGGTCGCAGGATAAAGATCCCATTTCTTTCTTTGCAAAGAGTAGGGGGTTACCCCAGGGGACATGGCTCCACTCTCCCCTTCCTTCTCCCATTGACGCGATATGACCAGAATTGGTTAAACGCGTCCTTAATATACAACCAACCCATTGACGGGATATGACCCAAAATTAGTTAAACGCGTCCTTAATATATATATATATTACAACCACTCCCTACAGGTAACCTCCAGGCCCCCTGTGGGTACGACAAGTTCAGCTACTCTTGGCGGTCGCGAAAGGGAACCAAGTTCCACCAGAGCCGCGGCAGACACTACAGCGACGAGGGCTACAAGCAGGGGGACGTGCTGGGCTTCTTTATCTACCTGCCGATCCCCGACAACCCCTCGGAACTCCTGCCCACCGTGTACAAGGACAAGGTGAGTCCTGACCATGATCGCTTCGTGTATGCAGTGGCGCATCCACGCGTCATACTCTTCTTGCGGCTCTGTCGTGAACATGCTACCAGTGTGTCGGTTGGCTGGCATCCGTCCGTCTGCGTAAGACGATGAATTTTTCGGCTTATGTGTTCCAGATATGATCAGCCTATCGGTGACTGAAAGAGCTTACCGCAGTCGTCACATCGATGACCCGTTGTTTAGTCTTGTCCATGACTCTCTAGCCTGCTAGTTTGAAGTTGCAAGAGTCATTTCTCAAAGCAGAGCTGGTCGTGGCGTACTATTTCGTCTCGCACGAAAGGCCTGCACCCTCTCTCATGGGCCGCCTAATACTCTCAAGAATTTGAACCGATGGCGAAGGCCTGCATGGCACTGTTGTGAATGGACGACAAGGGTTTATGGCTATCGATACGTCATCGGTGCGTTATTTTGTTACGTTATTAGATATGGACGTCATTGTTACGTCATCCGAGATAGAAATATTGAGTTTATTATTGCGTCATGATTACAGATTTCATTGTTACGTTATGATGTATTGAGTGAAAGATTGGTTTGGCGAAAAATATCTTCTGTTGCTCAATGGCAGAATCGTTGGGATGCGCATATATCGATTAGATATCTCCCAGAGGACACCGCGCCAAGAACATTGCACTTTGAATGGGGATCGCGCTGGTAAAAGTGACGTTTTAGTCATTCCACCTCCATTTTTCCAATTTGCTCCTAGTTTTTGGTATACATGGGGATGGTAAACCTGAGATTTTTGTCATTCCAACCCCATTTGCGCTTAACGTCTCGTATATGATCACATACATTATTACATACATCAAGAGTGTCGACACATTTGATATGAACCAGCATAACATAACACATGTGTAGTGGTTGCGTGCGTTTATTGAACTGAACCAGGGTAACATTGAAGGTAACATTGGCGGTAGTTAACAAACGTGGAAGATGGCCGCTGTGTTAGATATAGAGACCCTTACCGCAGTGGGCGCTCCACTGTTGTAGCTGTAACCTTCCCTTCGTGACACAACGGTGTTCACTAGCACTATGGAGGGTACCCCCCCCCCCTCCCTTCTCCCCCATTGCCGCCAAGGAACATCCGACAATGAAAGCCAAAATAAGCCTGTCAAAAATAGTGTGACCTATTATCTCTCGTATAAAACAACGAATCTGCAGATATATATCGCATCGGGTTAAGGTCGAGTGGACGAACAGACAGACAAAATACGATTGATACTAAGGCCTCGGCATGACGTCATCACAGCGGAAGAAAATATCCAAGGGTTCCTGAAGTTTTCCAAGATAACAAACATTTACATCGCCATTTTGTTTTCCGTTTCAAATCGACATCATTGGACCATGACCGCTATCACAAAACATGCTCTGAGAAGGAGAAGTTTTTGTTTCTGTATCACAACGTTTCGATTTGCATGCCGATTGCATCCACATCGACACCAATTACATTGCAATCCCACCCGTGGCGACCACGTGGCCCACCATTAACCTGTACAACTTGTAGTCCGCGTGCTCCATCTATATCTCGTGGACCCGTGCAAGTCATTCACGTTAATCCCAGTCACAGAAAATGCAAATGCGCGATATATACATCCTCCAACATCAAGTCGTATAATGTACATATATTAATAATATCATCAATTGAAACTTTCAGACGAATTCATATATCTCTCCACCCGACAACATTGCCCATAAATGCCCCTTAAACGACTATGTAGCGTGGTTTATAGTGTACAGTTTTACCATAGCGTAAAGCAGGGTACCACTGTGCTACACTGGACAAGCATGGCGTCTGTGCCAGGTCTTAGGTGTGTCATTCTGCTGGATGGAACATTTTGTGTATTCCAAGTCGTGCTGATGGTGTAATGACGTCACGACGAGAAGTGTTCGATGTGCTGATGGTGTAATGACGTAACGACGAGAAGTGTTCGATGTGCTGATGGTGTTATGACGTCACGACGAGAACTGTGTTGATGACATTCTGACGTCACGACGAGAAGTGTGTTGATGACATTCTGACATCACGACGAGAACTGTTAGATGTGCTGACGACATTCTGACCTTTACGACGAGAAGTATGTTCCATGTTTTCTTGGCATATGGATGTCACGAAAAGCGTATTCCATACGCTGATAGCAGCTGACGTCACGACGAGAAGTGTGTTCTGACATCACGACGAGAACTGTTAGATGTGCTGACGACATTCTGACCTTTACGACGAGAAGTGTGTTCCATGTTTTGTTGGCATACGGATGTCACGAAAAGCGTATTCCATAATCTGATAGCAGCTGACGTCACGACGAGAAGTGTGTTGATGGCATTCTGACGTCACGACGAGAAGTGTGTTGTATACCAAAGTACTGAATACAGACTTTCTGTGTGCCATCCGTGACATGTGACCATGCTGTGATCAAGTTATCTCCAGTCAAGTAAAGACTTATAGCCGTGAGACAACACGCTGAATTTTCTCCGTTCAACACCAGACCAGACACTTTGGTAGACACGTGTCGGTTTAACATATTGAGGCGACACATGTCTGACGAGGACACACATCAGTGGCGTTGAAACCGACGAATGTCGTTGAAACCGACAAGTGCTTTGAAAGCGACAAGTGGCGCGATACCGACGGTCATTCTGCCAAGGTGGCATTCTATTTCGTGAAACCTTTGTCTGGCGTGAAGGCCAGCTCTGACGTGCTTCTCGACAGTTTTTGTCTCCATAAATCTGGAATTGGCGACATCAGCCAATGATGACTTCGACGTCACCAAACGGTATGACATCACGTCACCATGGCGTGACGTCACCAAACGGTATGACATCACGTCACCATGGCGTGACGTCACCAAACGGTATGACATCACGTCA
Organism: Arenicola marina; assembly: GCA_964019135.1. Taxonomy (NCBI): domain Eukaryota; kingdom Metazoa; phylum Annelida; class Polychaeta; family Arenicolidae; genus Arenicola; species Arenicola marina. The sequence goes on along the minus strand of OZ025251.1, from coordinate 39,280,132 downwards.
CCATGGCGTGACGTCAGCGATGTACCGCCACGTGCTCCCGATGCCATAGTTCATACGTTGGTAGGCTCCTTGTCGATCAGGAACTTGATGACTGGCTGGGAACTCTGGTAGGACTGGGCTTTCTGTCTGGCTTCCCGAATCTGTGAACCGGACAACTTGTATAGTAAGTACATGTAACACTACAAAAAACAGAGGAACCGAAACTAGTTGCAAGAGACCTGTGAAATGTTTAATTTGTACGTCATTAGCTGATCAGAATGAGCGATATAATGTCCCCCATGTGGGTTTACCCTTTACAAGGCCACGGTACAGTACTCACACTGTTGTATCGCTGTCTAAACACCTGATCCATCTCCTCCCTGTATGGCAATCTCCCTGTGGTACGAAACACGTTTATTTAACCAAATCCATTTTAAGAAGAAACTACTCTTGTCGCCGTATGATAAAAAAATAAGCAATAACAGATTTCTCAACCACACAAGTATACGACCGAAAGTGCGTAACTTATTGCAGAACTTTAAATCTTCATGTAAAGTTAAGCGTTAGTCTGATGGAAGGTAATTCCTATGTTTACGAATATCTTTCCATGGGCTACTGTTCCAGCAAAACAATATATCGAAAGAATCGAAGTTTCCATTAGTGGCCTTCTTGAAGCTACAGTGATATCCGATATGACGTCAGGTACAATTGGGGACTATCAAGACATGGGAAGTCCAATATACATATCCAGTAAATATACTTGATATTGGTGTCAGCAGGACTTCTTTTTTATCGCGAAGAATGTCGGAGGAAATCTCAAACATATTGTTATCGCAAACATGTAAGAGGGGTGGTAGGGCTAAGCCTTTGCTTTCTTTCCACATAAAGCAGGGATGCTTGTCTTGTGAAGGAAGCCTGGCACGGCCTCCCATGCAGTGCCCATATATAATAAACTATATATAATGTATAAAATCCTTATTATGCTACTACGAGGATATGCGCATGATGTAACATTTTTGTTAAAACAAAGATAAATTTAGACAAGCACATGCACACATGCACACCTCACATCTCAGATATGTAACGCAAGCAAACACAAGAAACCGTTAAGCTGGAAAAGAAATTTCACATTCCAATTTGTACACGGCCACAGCGTAAGAATGGGAAGAAGGAAGAAAGGTTCGGTGACAAAATTGTCATCTTGACAACATGGCTCATTGTTGGGGGACCCAGGTAATCTTTTTATTCGTAGTAGATTGAAATCCGACATATGGATTTATCATAGGATTTATCATAATGTGCCATTTCACCCTCTATATTTAATAATTTGCGATTTTTCCGATATATCCACATAAACCACCACCATCACCAGATGACTGAGATGCTTACTAATGTTAAGACATGACGGAGGCGCGCCCGACTGAAGGTTAAGCCGCTGAAACCTGTAAAGGGTTGAAGGCCACTGCTGGGTTAAGTAAAGGGTTAACACGGCACGCTTCTAAGAAGTAAAGAATCTCAGTATAATGAACATCGACGGATGAAAATGAGTCAAAAGATCAATCTTTTCAAAGAAGGCGAACGTTAGTGAAAAGACGTTAGTACACTTTTTGCACTAGTGTGATTAAGCTGGTTAACGTTGTGAAGGAAACTAGCGAGATACTGTAAACTTAAACGTAACTGATATTAAAGTTACTACACACGATCGTTGTGTTATATAACTTAATTTACGGATTTTTGTAACATGCGGCTGAGCAATAAATAAATTGCTATTATTTCAATCGACTGTAAGTAAAACATTGTCTACTTTGTTGATCATGCATTACATGTCACACATTCATAATCATTGAATCTAAGGATGCCGATACAATCAACAGGGAAATAACTTACGGTTCCTTTAACTTATTAATTCCCTGTAGACTAGATGACACTGCAAGATAAATACATATATGTACATACTATATTGCTACAAGTCCGATACTTGTGGCCAAAGGACCGGTTGCTGACCCGTTTATATGAGGATGTGACACATCATCATTATAAATGATGTCATGTGTTTGATGACCAAATCTTTTCGAACTAAACCACATCTATACACTCATGCCAATCCACATTGTAACCACAATATGACTATAGCGGTTATTTGGAATATTTATTTATATGAACTTTATGTTTCGCGGTTAATTCACAACAGCGAATTCAGATATTAATGTTCACCTCGGATACATTTGGAATATGTGACCAAGGCGCCCCCACCTCCCTCCCCGGGTATAGCACGTGGAATCCCGTATCTAACTAACCTGTATTATCCCTTTGTTGTAAATCTGTTGTCTTTGTGACTCCGGGGTCTTGGTTGTCGGCTTGTCCGGAGTCTGTTGAGCTGGACTCTCCAACGCCATCAGACCTCTTACGACTGAGAGGATTCTCCGTGAAAAACTCCCTGTTGCCCAGGCAAAGGCTCTGATTGGTCGAGAGCTGCTGCGGCGGCTCCGAGCCTCTCATTGGTTGTTTTGAAAATACAGAGTCGCAGTGGAAAGACTTGGGACGCTGCGCCGTTGTCGCGGCCGGCGATTTCTTGGCGCCACCGGATGTGACGTCAGCAGTTGAAGATGATGCGGTGGCGTTGCTGCTGCGAGTGTTAATCATGCCGTTGTTGTTGGTGTTGGTAGCGGCGCGCTCCATCGGGTACACGGCCACGGAATGGCGCGGGAAGCGGGCGTTGCCGCCGAGGGATTTCTGTTGCGACGACGGCCTGATGATAGAGGCCTCAGATTTGTTATCACCGCTGTCTAATTGTGCGTCGTGGGATTTGGCGGTCACACTCGTGGCACTCGGTAATGAGTGCCCGCCCCTCGACCCCGATATGACGGACAGCGTCACCCTGCTGAGCGGGGCGCGGTCGTCGGCGGGCCGGGCTATATCTCTCCCGGGACTGATCCTCGTCGTCTGTGTCTTTGGCTGTAGCGAGCCGGGGTCCGGGATCTGCGTAGCGATGAGCGGCCGCGGGCTGTAGCGGAGCTCGGAGGACTGCAGGATATGCCTGGCGTCCAGCCGCTCGGGGCTGATCCTGGTCACCGTCGTCTCCGGGGTGAGGCTGCTCTGCTCCTGACGCTCGGGGGTCCGCCTACCCTTCAGGCGATCCGGCATCCGTCGCGCTTCGAAGGACATGACTGTCTTCTCCGGGCTGGCCCTCTTGGGGGGGCCGGTGGCGGCTTGCACGGGCCTCCCCGCGGGCTGCTGCTCATCCACGAATAGTCTATACCCCGTCGCCTGCACCGTCGCCAGCCCCGTAGCGGACGCGGGCACCTTGGCCGCCTCCTCTGTATGGCTGGCCCCTTCCTCGGGGGACGTGGCCCCGCTGAGGGTGGTCTCCGGGGTGGCGCGGCCCGACGTGACCCCGCTGAGGGTGGTCTCCGGGGTATCCCTCCCAGACGTGGCGCCGCTGTCCCCCAGGCCCGCCTCGGGCGTCCCCCGCCCGGATCCCAGGTCCATGGATTCCGAGGAGTGGGATGGAGTGGGTCGGGACTCGACGCTCACCGGGTCCTCCTCGTTCTCCTGGGGACTGTCGAACCCCGGGATGTCCTGGAGGTGGCGGGGGTGGGGAGGGGGGGGGGGGGGGTAGACCAACGCACTCACATCACGACCGAGTTAAACTGCTCAAATACGCAGCAAAGAAAGTTATGTGGCAAAATGTAAACTATTAAATAGTGTATTTTTTTACTGAAACAATGATTCGTCTTAATACAGAACAAAGTTTGTTATATAAACTCTCCTATTATATCAGCGGCCACAAGTTAGCACGATATACGTGGAGACGTATATTGGTAGATGGGGTTACACTGGCAAACCAAGCTTCTTTTTCAAACGCATTGTTTCTGTGGTAGTTTACATGATAATGTATGCTACTACTAATAATAACTAGAACAGGATTTGTTTTGCGTACCTGGAAATCGTTACTGATAATGGCCCTCTTCTTCAGGGACCGTCTGGCGCGCGTCCGGTTTTTAGGAGGCGGGGCTCTGCGGAACTGTGGGAAATATAACACGGATTGTAGCCTTAAATGTATACATGTTCATGCAATGTCAATACATCTGGGGTTGGGGCTCGTGTCGCCACACATATTTCAGTTCTTTATCTCCGGTGTAGTTTTTGACATAGCTTAGTTCATCTGTGCCCTGAGTCTCCTGTCAATGGAAGGACCTATGACTATGCAAATCCGGTTGTCCCCGATGTTTCTCGGAAGTTCTAATATGTGGGTAACCCATGTGGCATTAAGCTTATGCAAGGTAGAAAGACATATTTACGAGCACCGACAATATTGTTTGTGGAGGTTTTGCATGAAAACGAATGAAGGAATTGCAATGTTTTGTTTGCAAACTAAAGTGGTAACCACACTAAAGTGGTAACCACACTAAAGTAGTAACACCACACTAAAGTGGTAACCACACTAAAGTGGTAACCACACTAAAGTGGTAACCACACTAAAGTGGTAACCACTATAAAGTGGTAACCACACTAAAGTGGTAACCTAGGCCAAGGGATGTGAGATAATAACAGAAATAACACGTGACACAATCCTCAGATGACGAACGTCATCGAGCATCGAGAATTTTTAACCCTGGACCCTTGATCTGAAGCTCAATACGCTGCCACCTGAGCTAGGTCGGCTCCCTGCTTCGCCACGGTGACGTCACTGTGTCTACTGAATCTGCCAAAGAATCTATGACGTCATTCGAAACAAGTGACGACAGATGTTAAATCTGGCCAGTGACGTCACGAGGTGAGCGGCAGTGACGTCACGAGGTGAGCGGCAGGTGGAGTGCGACACAGCGGAGGCCTGCGCTGTCGGCCTGGCTGACTAACAGGCTGGCTGTGGCCGCGGCTGACGAACTGGCTGGCGGTGGCTGAGGCTGGTCTACCCACCGACTTGAGTATCTCGGTGTTTCTGGTCACAGCTGCGAACTCGTCGTCCTCATCCATGGTGTGGATACCCTCGTCATCCGTCAGACGTGTCAGGCTGTCGGAGACAGGGGCCCAAGCCAGGCTGATCAATAACCGACATTTCAGTGACGTGTTTGTCAATATATACAGCGGAAGTCTTACGATACATGTGTGTGTTTAGGTAGCTTCTGCCCGAACGGTTGGGGTCGGGTTTTAGGCCACTTTTGTACACACATCTAGAGTCTAGACGCAACTGTGACGTCACGCTTTCGTATGTTACATCTATGGTAGTGTTTTCTTCAATGCTACTTGATTTTAGTCAAGTCTGTTCCGTACGTAAGGTCCATCTAATTTACATATATTTATATATATATATACGATATTCATATATCTAGTATACTGATCAAGACACCAGATTCCTGTGTATAACTGCTGGGTGCTGCAAACTACTGTCCGCCTGGCACGTGTGATGGTTGCGAGGGCGGTATCGCGAGAAAGAGAGGCTCGCCTGACACGGGGATGACAGGAGACGGGTGGGGGATGGGGGCAGTAGTAAGTGTGTAGCTACCACTCGGTGCAACATGTGGTCACTAACGACTTTCCCTGGTTCCCTCACCCACTGTGACGCATAGCAAAGCTGTCGCGCTAGTTTTGAAAGTAGATCTATGAGGACAGCCAGGAGCTACTGTCAGGTGAGGGGGCACTCGTCGCCGGTGGTGCCATCTGGCGGGGAGAGTGACACCCGGGACTCCGCCGCAATGGCGGCCGGCCTCCTGCACACGTCACGTGGGCGTGTATTGTATGTTTACATCTCTGAAGTATGCATGTGGTGCCATAAAATGGCAATTTACTCATGTGTACAAGAGGCCCATATCATGAGAAAACCCTTATATATATTTTATATGTAACCTGGGAAGATGCGCAGGAAGATGTTGGTGTCTTCACATATAATACATCCTGATAGGTTTTTGTTTACCAGGCTCCACAAAAAAGGGTAAAAGATACATCAAATGATATTGTACGACCTGTGGACAACCTTGCCTTATCCTGAACTGATGCTGCATGTACCTGTTGTTGTTTGAGCGCGATGTGCCCGGTTCGCCAGCCGCCGCCGCCGCCGCCGCCACCCCCCGTGATGCTGACCCACCAGCGCGAGCATCTGTGGGGTCTCGTCGCCCTGGGAGACCCTCCGCACCACCCTCCGCTCCCCCTCCTTCCGGACCCTCCGTATCCAGATCTTCGGAGGATGACCGCTTCTTGGGCGCATTACCCTGGAAACGGGGGTCACAAGTTACATATCCATAACAAGTTCACGCACCACGTGATGCATGAGGATTATTAAGCTAACCATGCCTGGCACTATGCTAGATTTGATTCACGGGGTCTTAACAGATGTAGCCTCTGGCAGCATTATGAAAAAATATGAAAGATTAAGGAGATTCACGTCTGTTTGAATTCTTTGCTAATCATACCGATTACACTCCCTTCGTCCCCATTGGTTGATACCGGATACATGAATATAAAGGCGATGCTATTAAGCAAAGATTGTGGTATACGATGTAATATGATGTCTAATATAATAAAGTAAATATATATATCTACAGTAGAAGTTTCCACAAATTGCAGACCTCCACCACGTGGTTGTCCGTGCCCTTACCGATGGCACGATACAGGCTAAGACTGCCGATAAAGCCCTATTGAAATCTAGATCAAACTAAACCGCCCTCTGATTGGTGAAAACACTTACGAATCCAATCATGATTCCGCTTCTCTCGAATTCCTCGAATGCTTTACTCGATGGCTTCCTCTTCTTGGGCTTAGTGCCGTCTTTCATGGCGACGGCGGCCGGGTCGGCTGGCTTTTCCAGCACCTTCACGCGATCCAGGACCGACAGCCCCTTGTTCTGGCGGCTGCCGCCTTTCTTTTTGCCGCCGCTGCTGCGTTTTTGGTGGAGAAGACGGCGGAGAAAATGAACGGTTATGGATCTGTTGTGTGTTGTGTGCGAGCGCGACCGACCGAGGTACGGCGGGCGAGCGAGTCAGTGGTAATTATATAAAGGCTGCTTGCTTGTCGTTGCTCCCGGCAAGCAGCAAGCGGCAAGCTGCTTGCACGACTTGGTGGTGTGTGTATATGACGCCTAGGCCAGGTATTGATGAGCTTCACATCATAACCTACAGACCGGGGACGATTTGTATCTGCTGTCGCAAATGGTGGTGATGATTTTTTTCTCTCTCATTCCCCCCCTCTCTCTCTCTCTCTCTCTCTCTTTCTTTCTTTCTTTCTTTCTCTCTCTTGTGTAATTATCTTCGATGTCTCCGTCGCAAGATTGTTACTGCCACTGCTCATGATTTAAGACGGCGTAGTAAGGATGTTTATATATGCCACCCCGACCCCAGACCTGTTGCCCCGACCTAGATGCATAATGACGTTTTTTTTGGTCGGTGTATATTTATGACTGAATATGGTGTTGAGAGGAGACGCTGCTGTACCGTATTGACGCATCACATGGACAACTGGTAGATTCACCGCCATGATAACCGGTGGGTTGGCTATAGACCGATCGATATATTTAGCATATGGCCTGGATTGTGCTGTACAATAGTGTTTTGTTGATGAAACGCTGACCTTTGCAGGCCATGTATATTGCGTCAGTCGCGAGAAGGGTTAAAGCAAGGACCACGCTTCCAGGGTTAATAGCCCGATAATTTATCCCTTGCGAATGACCCAGTGGGGTCCTTTGACCTGTATATAGAAACCGTCACAATTGCCACACCCTCAAGGTTATGGACTCTTCCCCCTCCCCCCCCCCCCCCGCCCATTCCCCACCCTATGTAGCCTATAATCCAATGACTTTACGACCCTGAGACGGCAGACGCGGCATGAAGGATGACCTTAATCCGGGGCAAATGGAATTTCTCGAGGATAAATTCCGCCCTTGTACTCATGGCAATCAGATTGAAGGGGGGAGGGGGGGGGGGGTGGAGCCTTGGGGAAGGGATTCACTTCGGACAAGGGAAAGCCATGCGTGAGTGTCCGCGATAAAGGCTGATATATCGCCGTCTTCGCGAGGTGTATGTCGGCAGTGGAGGGCGGCTTTGGGGGTGGTGGGAGAGGGGGAAGGGCGAGGGCGCGGGGTGGGGGGGGGGACGAGGACGCTCACGGTAGTTATCGCAGAGTACTGCACTGCTCAGCCTTGGACATTCGGTCTTATTGGTGGACGAGAGTGGAACGGTACAGCACTCCTCTCGGCCCTATACCGGCCACTGTTGTGCCGTCCAGTGCTCTGCCAATAAATACCCTGGATATTCGTGTCCGCTTTGATAGTTGCCTCTGCCATAATAATACGGTAAAATAGCATTAAGCTTGCGGCGGTCTATGGAGCAGACTTACGATGCATCAAAGCACACGTTCAAAGACCTCATCCTGTGCTTTTTGCTTTGATATTCAAGAGATAGGAGGGTGGCATTAGACCTGATTGGGTGTGTACTTGAGATGGCTTCATAACACAAGCCTGTAGATGTAACGGTTCGATTATGGGATCCAATTAGTACACTTGCATTATGGGTTTTTTCACCCTTTCTCAGGCGCTCATCCAAATAAACTCCCTGTCATAGGATAAGCTGTGGAGGGCGCACTAAATAAATAATTTAAAACACACCAATATATATATATATTCATGCAAATTCGTTTTATGTATGATTTTTGGCCATATTGATGACTGCTGAAAAATGACTTGATCAATGATAACAATATTGATAAATGCTAACCATATTGACAGTATTGATCAATGATAACATTGATCAATGACAACAACACTGATCAATGACAACAACATTGATCAATGATAACAACATTGATCAGTCGTGTCTAATATTATTGATACTCACTCTCGTCTTGAGAAGAAGCTTCTCTTTTCGCTCTTCTGGCGCCCATCTTTCTTGCCCTCCTCGCCGGCCGGGCGGTCAGTGGTGACAGCCCCGCTGGCCGCCGCCCCTGGCTCCGGTCCCCCCTCCGGGCGGTGGTCATCTCGCTGTCCCTTGTCCCCGTCCTCGTGGGCGCATCTCACCCTTGACCGTTTAGATCCCGCCGCCGGATGGTCCTTGTCCTTGTCCCTGGCGTCGTCATCCTTAATGTCTGCCGACTGCGCCTGGCAGCAGCAGTACTTGTAGAAGACTTCCAGCATGGCTACAGCTCCCTCCTTCCTCCCTCCCTCCCTCTATCCCTCGCCGCACCGATAGACCGACTGACGGGCGGACGGAGAGACGCTTTGGAAAGCCTTAATTTCAAGCCGTGCTTAACATCTCACCGCCTCGCCCGTCCGTCCACAATGACGTAATCCGACGTCCTTCGTTGTTTTGTTGTGTTTTGCGGCTACGCTGCCCAGTCGTACTCTCAAGTACAGGGACAACGCCCTTCGCTTCAGACGTGGGCGATAATACACAAGTTATCGGGGACAAAAACACCCTGCCATCATTACTGACGACCACGGAGACCGGATGTCTGTTCGTCCCACTGGCGACGGCGACATGCACATCTTATTTAGCAGTAGCAGTGTGGCGTCGTTGTGAGTGCATAATTTACCTTGCCAGGTAAATGATCAGCTCTGGGTATATATAGATCTGATTTATGTATCTATAAATACATATATATATAGATACTAGGTGTTCGATCGCAGAATGCCGCAGCACCTGCGACGTGCCCTCCGTTCACCCCGGATCAAAGCGTAGGCGACTTGTCCCCTGAAATGACTCCCGTCCGTCGCGATGTCAACCTGCTGTATCCATCCATCAGTGAGGTCACCGGGCACAGAGGGCGGTGGGAGCTGGGGGGTGGGGGGGGGTGTTAGCCCACAAGGCTGAGACACGTGGGGACGGGGTGGTGATGAGACAAAGACAGGGGAGGGTAACCCGGGTAACACACACTGGGAGTCGCCACTAGGGCTTCCTGTCTTGGATTTCTCCTCGGCTCAGGGGTGCCGCCCTCTATCCTATTATCCACATCGAGTTAAGCTGCCTGGGACGGACGTAAGCTGTATGTGGTCCGGACGGAGTGGCAAGGCGTGGCGGAAATCTCGCTCAGCTCGCCTCCCAGACGGAGAGTCTAGTGGGGGAGTCCAGGGTCTTCGGTAGCGTTGTTGTTGTCTGCGATGTACCACGTGGCCTCAGTAGATTACCATCGCCACCCGGGTTGTATGCAGCAGCAGCAGCAGCGCCAGCCCAGGTACGATAGTCCAGTGACTGGTGCCTGCGTGACAGAGCGACCGGCTGCCTCGTTCTCTCGCTCGTTCTGTTCTCTTGCCCCTCTCCCCCTCTCTCTCGGGCTTTTAAGGTGTTCTGTTCACCGCCGTTACGACGGTATCTGTCCAACCTGTCCAGCAGTATGGAGTGTGACCCTGTGCCAAGAGAGAGAGAGAGAGCGAGAGACGGAATCTTTACTTTCACCGGATAGGCCGCTCCAGTTGCATCCTGGTGTGGCGGTGTGAATGAAGGCTTGGTGTGGCTGCTGGCTGGCTGGCCATGTAGTAGATCCGGGCTGGGTGGTTGGTGTGGGTGAGTGGGTGGGTGGATGCGGTGGCTGGGCGGGTGGCTGGGTATGCTAGGTGGGCAGGGAGGCGGTGTCAGTGGGTGGGTGGGTTATTTGTCCGCCAGCCAGACCCGACTGGACCGCCCTGGGTGTGTGTGTTACCGTCAGGGTCGGAGCGTGGGGGGGGGGGGCACGGAGGTACGGGTTTACAGGCCACCACCCCTGGGTGCAGTGTGTGTAGTGTAGCCTAAAGGGCCGACGTGTTGCCCTACCCTCCGCTTACCCCCCTGCCCCTACCCACCACCACCACCTTCACCTCCCCGGCTCTTCCGTCCCCTGGCCCCAGCACACCGGCTGTGTGGGTCGACCACCGAACACGCGGGGGAGGGAGGTAGTGGAAGTCCGGGGTGAGGGGTGAGGGGTGGGGATGCTGCGGTATGCCAGAGATGTCAGACGGATCCACGCGACGACCCCGTCGCTCTGGCAACTGCTACTGTGTTCCCGAATCCTGCATCCCCGTCCCTGGCACAGCTAGCGTCTCTTTCCGAGTAATGCTGATATTGATACTGAATATATATAATTATTGTCAGGTATGTAAATAATATACATTAGACGAGCCGGATCAGGACTTGGGGGGCGGTGGCGGGAGGAGGAGGAGGGGTTGGGGAGGGGGGGGAGGGGGGGTGTAGCTGCAAGAATAGCAGACATGCGCGGAATGTGTCAGCAATGAGCGTGATCTTTACGGACAATCCGTCATCACTATATATATACATATAATATATGTATATTATATGTATCTAGACAAAGAAGACGACGACATTGTGGATGGCGACCCAACACAAGGCAACACAAAGCATATCCTGCCGGCATTCTACCCGCCTAATACCCTCTACGCCTCATAGCCCGGGCAGCCCTGGCTCCCTCCCATGCTTATCACTTGTCACCGTCTCCCTCGACACCCCCCGCTGCCCCCCCCCCCTTCCCACCATCTCTCCCTCTCCATCTCCCTCTCCCTCCCCCCCCCCCCTCTCCCTCTCTCTCTCTCCTCTCTCTCTCTCTCTCTGTCTTCCGCTTCAGCTCTCGGGCTATCTGCTTCACTATCTCCTCTCGATGGGCTGGGGTAGGTCTTCGCTCTCTAAAGCTGGCTATGGCTAGCTGGCTGGCTGGCTAGTCTTTCCTGCTAGCTGGCTGGCAGTGGGGGTCTTTTTTTCCTGCGCAGTCTCAAATCCGCCGTAACGACCTCACCCTGACGGACGGGCGGACCAGTGAACGAGTCTTGTGCCCTGGCTCCCGCCACTTGTGTTGTGCCTCTTGTTGTTTTTGCTCTATATTTCCCTTCCACTCCCTCACCACCGCCCCCTTCCGGGATGGAGAGGTGTACGGAAGGCTACCCCAACATACACCCTTCAGACCCACTTATTGCGCTTGCAGAAGGCACTATAACTTCCCACTCTTCCTTCTCCTCTTCTTCCTCCTCCTCTTCTTCCTTCTCCTCCTCCCCCTTTGGCACTCTGGTCAGACTTCTGGCTGAATGAAGGCAAAGTTCGTTGATGGCATTTATGGATACGCGACGTAGCTTGGGGATCCAGCAACCCATCCAGCCAGCTAGCCTTCGTCGCGCGCCAGCCAGCCAGCCAGCCAGCCCTGCCTGTCCGCCCTTGCCTGTCTGCCTGTCTAGGCACGAGGTAGAACAAGTGGTGTGTGGTTAGTGTGCGAGAGAGAGAGAGTTGGAATGTGCCTCTCGGACAACGGGTGGCTGGAGGTTGGTGTCTCTCCTTTAGTGAACGTGCCCTTTGTACCTCCACCCTGGTTGTCTCCCTGTGGTTAGCAGGGCTAAGCACCCGCTACACCCCCCCCCCACCTCACCCCACCACCCTACCCTATCTCCCCACTCCTCTTCCTGGCACTGGGAGCTGTCGATGGAGGCTGACCCCAGTGTTACCATGGATACAGGAGGAGGAGGAGGAGGAGGACAATGCAACCTCCAGATAATATAACATGGCATGTGGTTCCTGCGCTTTCACAAAACACAATAGAGACTCCTGCCTCGCCACGTACTTGACTCTTTGACTTCTGCTTGTGTGAGAACGCAGGCTCCAGTGACATACACCCAACTAGCGGCCCGGTGCCCTTATGACACCCATTGTAGGGGAGCCACTGGGGGGGGGGGGGGGGGGGGTGGGGGAACTATGACATTAGCAGGCCGATATCACGCCGTCAATACGCTACCATTGTATAAGCGGATGTACTGATATCAATGCCGCTAGGGCTCCTGCCTTGCTTCCTCGATCCTCCTCCAGGTTTATGTCTAACTTAATGCAGTGGTGTAGGAAGATATTTCGTATTTGAGGAATTGCCGGGGGTGGAGATCGAGAGACAGATGGGGAGGCGTGTGGCGTTATTTAGAAGGCTCCAAAGCCCCCAAACCCTACGACCCCCGGAGGTGTGGGGGTGCGCTTAGGAGACTGAAATATTGTACGGATGTGAGGGTCCAATGGTGGAGGGGGTTCGTCTTCCATGCAACTACCAATGTCGATCTCTATGCTTTGTCCATCTTCCGCTTCTGCTTTCGGCTTTAACCGCGCTGGTTGTCTTCCCGCCGATTTCCCCATGGCTCGCCAGGCATGTTGGAAAGTAAATCAACAACAATGCAAACATAAAAAAAAAAATTATCACGCCGCAATACGTTTCACAATAACAGCTCTTGTCCACTGTGGTCGACTGTTGAGCAAGTTTTGTGTATGCTCAGAGCAGTTATTACACCGAGCATGGCGAGCTCAGGCAAACGGCTGATTTACGCTAGCCATGCTGCCTCAGGCCGGCTGACTCAGTTTCCTGGGGCTGTGGTATTTTTTGCAAGTTTTCCCTCCATTGAGAGCTCGTTACGTGTTGCAAAACTGCACTCTCCTGGCTTACAGAAATGAACGCCTGCTTCACCCCCCGCTCTCCCTTCCTCTAGGCACACACTCCCCCGCGCTACCCAGCTCTCCCTTTCTCTACACACACCCCCACCCCCGCTCTCCAGCCCCCCCCCCCACTCCGCACCCCTAGCCTATATGCTCTTTCTTGAACAGGATATTGCTATCTGATCACCACACTGATGTTTCACGAAATCCCCGCGAATTTTATGGCAGGAGTCGGAACAACGTGCCACCGCTAGCAGGTCGTGTTATATATACCAACGAGCCGATATGCTTTCGTATGCAGTCCCGGCGGTTACAACATATAGCAGTAGCGGTAAACGGCTACACATTAACATATAGCAGTAGCGGTAAACGGCTACACATTAACATATAGCAGTAGCGGTAAACGGCTACACATTAACATATAGCAGTAGCGGTAAACGGCTACACATTAACATATAGCAGTAGGGGTAAACGGCTACACATTAACATATAGCAGTAGCGGTAAACGGCTACACAATAACATATAGCAGTAGCGGTAAAAGGCTACACATTAACATATAGCAGTAGCGGTAAACGGCTACACATTAACATATAGCAGTAGCGGTAAACGGCTACACATTAACATATAGCAGTAGCGGTAAAAGGCTACACATTAACATATAGCAGTAGCGGTAAAAGGCTACACATTAACATATAGCAGTAGCGGTAAACGGCTACACATTAACATATAGCAGTAGCGGTAAACGGCTACACATTTATTAGTCAATATTGTGGTTGGATGATATGCCAGCTACTGAGAAATTTTGTTGACGATTGTGATGTTGTTTCGTTGTAAGTTACATGTTTATTATTACATCCTATGGCGTCAGCATGTGTTGTGGGCAGTTAACATACAGCCGTGATATCAGAAGGGTTCCAGGCTTGGAAGCTTTTCATCGAGGTGCCAGATATGTAACCATCATCTCATCAAAACATATCTATCATATTAGCTTTGTCTTATGTACCGTTTACACAAGAAACTCTTCCTTGCTTATGTACCAGCTCTACCATCCAAGCACCCGTATCCCTCCTTACTACCCCCCCCCCCCCTCCAGTACCCCCCCACCCTACCTCCCCACCTCACGTTCCTAGCGCTGTGCCCCGGCCCCGCCCCCGCCCTCAGCACCTCTCCCCGCCGCCCCCACCCCATCGGCTTTCTACCCCTTACCCACCCTCCATCCATCAAACGCCTCCAGATCCCCACCCCCCCCCCGCCCTCCCCATCCCCACCCACCCAATCACCGTGTACCTGCTTCTGCCAGGCCTGGTCCCCGCGGGCGTGTCCCGGTTTGTGATTGCCTGTCACGCCAACAGCTGGCAAGCGATGCCTCCACCCAACCCCGGGACCTAACGTTACACTGACTGCACGGCGCCGTCCCCCTGTGTATGTTTACATGGCGACGTAGGCTGGAGACCGCCCCTTGCTAATGTAACGTCGTCATGACACCGCGGCAGCACTGGCGCCATGGTGACACCGCCAATGTTACTATATAAGCATGACAACACGGGGGTGTCACGTGACAGCGCCGCTAACATATCGTTATCGCATTAGGTTATTTATTGCCGCTAACATACCAACCGCTATCAGTCGCGAGATCATGTATATCGCGAGATCATGTATATCGCGAGATCATGTATATCGCGAGATCCTGTGTATCGCGAGATCATGTATATCGCGAGATAATGTATATCAGTAGATAATGAGAACGAAAGTTTAAATAATGTACCTCATAACTACCACTTCATTGACCATTAACAAAAAAACTGTTTCTTAATTTTTTGCTTTAATTACTGCATTGAGGTTTCGTTACATGCCACTCTCACAACACCCCGCCGGGGGCCTCGCTGGTGTAGTGGTTAGCGCACTAGACCGCAGATCAATAGGTCCTGGGTTCGAATCCGGGCTCGGGCACCTAATCTGGGGCATGTTTCATTCCTTCATCCTTCATCGTCTCGGGAGGTTCCTTGGCCCAATTTAGCCTGTATGTGCACAAAAGTGGCCTAAAACACCAACATTCCATTCCACAACACCCCGCCCCCCCCCCTTCCCTCTCTTTGTTCATTACCCTGGAAACTTCACTGCGAACCTAATGTGAAAAAAAAACACATGTAGGTCTATGATGATTGTTTTGCTCTATTGACTTAATTATCTTACCGGCACCCATTTAGTTGTGATCAATATGTAGCCTCATATATTTTACTTTCTATTGCTTGATAATGACACCATAGAGACAGGGGTCGCTTTTATTTTACCTTGAATTCCACTTGCATGGCCAACTACATCCCCTCGTCTGGAAAAGAAGAGCTGCGTCCTTAGGATTTACAAGCACACATGATCATTGATTCTATCCCGCGGGTTGGGCACCAGCTTCATTCGCCAGCTGAGCTATATGGCCTGGCAAATAACTACCCACATTCCCCGTTCTCCGGCTAAATTGCAGGCTTCCTAGGACAGGATAGAGAATGCGCTGGCTCCGATGCTGCGTGCCAGATGATCCGGTGGTCGGAGGATGAATCCGAACGTTTGATGTATTGAGGGGGGGGGGGGGTGAAGATGGCTGGTGTATTTGACACCGACTGTTTGTGTGTTTTCGGTTTAGACACGCATTATTCGTGTTGATCGAATATACATGCAATACCCTTGAAGCGCATATTATACAGGTTACAAACAGACAGACAGAGGTAGACATAGAAACAGTCGCATATACATGACATAGCACCCGCAAGATGGCGCCCCAGTCAGTTATCATGCGAAAATTTCGCCGCTGTGCGTCGTGACCTACAGAAAATATATGTTGCTACTACATAACGCGGGAGAGCGTCGCGCGCGGCCGGAAACACGTGACACGTGGTATATCTGGGATCTGACGTCATGAAGAGTGGGTAAGGAGGGTGGGGGGGGGGGGTGTTAAAGGGGCAGCCGCGGGTATGATTATGATGTATTACGCGCACATCTACCAATCTGACCTTGACGACGGAATGCATGACCTTGCATGTGCTGAGCACCCGGCGCCAATATAGCTGTCCAACGCATGAGGGACAAAAGCCCGTATGTTCGGTCTGTGACCTGTGGTCTGGAATAGAAGATTGATTATAATCTTTTAAAACCAATCGAGTTCTGATATTATGTTGGCGTCTTGATCGGCTTCTCAGCCTTCATATTTTGAACCCAATGAGGCAGGTGTGTTTTTATTGGATTATGAAAATACAACCTGGAATAAGACCATCAAGTCGACATACCATGGAATTATGGTTGTTTGTTTACCAACAAATAGACGCATCTAAATATTATCGCTGGGCCCTCAACCTGTATTGAAGTCCCCGGTGATATCAACTACATGTATATCGAAGCAGACGGAAAACCGAGTGTAACAAAAGTGATGACAATGGCGAGATGAGTTTCTATGTATGCATATTGATGTGTATGATGTGCTGGCTCTCACACTGGGCCTACTGTGCACACATGGTTGACACATGGTGACCGCTGCCAACAACAAAAACAGCTCCGCGTCGTGCGATATCAACCGGATTGGTCATAATTAAGTCGCCGTGTGTACATTTCTGCTTATGTCACGCACGTGGCGTGGACAAGCAGACGGCATCGTCTGGCTCAATCGTGGCGCGTGCGTCTGTCTGTCATATATATCTATATATAGCGACTTGTCAGTTTCATCGACTCACATTCCACTTATTGGATGAAAGTCCTTTGTCTATGCATTGAGGGAGGGATGAGATGGGTAGCAAAGAAATGTTGTTTAGGCCATGTTTATACACACGAAAGGCCAAACTGGTCAAAAACTCCTCCCGAAATCGGGCTGGATGAAATTTGCCCCGGGAGTAGGTGCCAAGGCGCGAATTCATGACCTTCAAGATCTGCAGCTCTGCCTGGTCACAAACTGACCTCAAGGGGAGTGTGTGTGTGTGGAGGTTGAGGGGGGGGGGTGCGTTAGGGGGGCATGGGGCTGGCGTTGCAGTCAGATATGGGCCCATGTTACAACGTAGCAGTCATGTATGGTGTTTTTTTTTGTAAAAGAGTAATACGTGAGCTATAATGCAACACCGTTTATTGCTTGAATAGAGACCATATGCGTCGTATTATGTGGGAGTTTTTATGAGGTGGTTGGGAGACTCATGTGCAAGGTAGCCTAGAACGTGCACGATGTATGCCACTAAATGTATATATGAGACAAGGTCACATCCCTTGACATGCGATCTATGTGCAGCTGTGGGCGGATACAGCTCTCCCTCTCTATATATACATCTACGTATTTCTGCCACAGTGACGTGCTATCTCTCTGGTGACTCATGACGTGAACTCTCTGACGTGGTCTTTTTGTGATGTCCGAGAGGTCCGCAGCTGTCAACATGTCTATATACTGAGTGCGCGTCTACTTCAAACGTGACACTCACATATATGGAGACGAGGAAGGTATCCAGAAGGCTTATTTATGTCGTGGGCGGTGTATTGTACGTCCGTGATCCCCACGTCGCCCCGTCACCCTCACCCTTGCCTCGGGAGACCCACTCTGTTGCTACTACATTCACAGGCACCAGCACGCGCCGAAAACAATGACGCGCCCGGATCGGACGTTGGTGGGCCGCATAGCGTCTTGTAAAGACAGATACAAGTGAGAAAGCTTTTTGGTTGTTTTGAAAAAATTTGATAGCTAAAATATTATTCTATGCCAAAAAAGTACTGTTTAATCTGCATGGGGGAGGGTGGGGGGATTAGGGCGGAAGGGGTTGCGACCCGGTTATCTGGTGAAAAAGCTGCTCTAAATACGGCCATGTTTTAGCTCTAGCGGTCGGATTTTTAAAAATCATAAATGCACAAAGCACGCTTCAACCAGTTGTAACGTCGTTTTTTAATGAACTGTTCACATATCAAGCAAAAAATGGACCAAATCCCTCCTTTGGCACGTAACGCGTGACACGACACGAGAACGTTTACGTCGCGAGATGCCGCTATGTCCGATGGACTCCATTAGGCGAAAATAACGTCACTTATGATGGCACTTTCCTAGATGGCATTCGCATTCAGTGAGAGCCTGGGCCGTGGTATTAGAGTGCCCGGGCGTGGTAGTTACCTCGCCAATTCATGACCGCGGGGCCACTGACACGCTCTTAGCACAAGGACGCGTCCTGCTGTGGCCAATCAGAGTGCCACATCGTGTTGACGCCGGCCCCGGGGTATGGCAGGGACGTCTTCGCCGGCCCCGGGGTATGGCAGGGACGTCTTCGCCGGCCCCGGGGTTTGGGAGGGACGTCTTCGCCGGCCCCGGGGTATGGGAGGGACGTCTTCGCCGGCCCCGGGGTATGGGAGGGACGTCTTCGCCGGCCCCGGGGTATGGCAGGGACGTCTTCGCCGGCCCCGGGGTATGGCAGGGATGTCTTCGCCGGCCCCGGGGTATGGGAGGGACGTCTTCGCCGGCCCCGGGGTATGGCAGGGACGTCTTCGCCGGCCCCGGGGTATGGCAGGGACGTCTTCGCCGGCCCCGCGATATGGGAGGGACGTCTTCGCCGGCCCCGGGGTATGGCAGGGACGTCTTCGCCGGCCCCGGGGTATGGCAGGGACGTCTTCGCCGGCCCCGGGGTATGGGAGGGACGTCTTCGCCGGCCCCGGGGTATGGGAGGGACGTCTTCGCCGGCCCCGGGGTATGGGAGGGACGTCTTCGCCGGCCCCGGGGTATGGGAGGGACGTCTTGAACACGAGGTGATGTGGAACTGGGGCAGTTGTCGGCTTGGCGACAGAAAATGATGATTTCTTCGCACTTTAGGGAAGAGATGGAGATGGAGCCATATATATATGACATTAAATTAACACGCGCCCGTTTGGGTCTTGCCGCATTTATAATTGAATTCCTTACTTTGCCATTGCTTTGTGCGTTCCTTTTTTTTATGAATCGGTTCATATGGTACCTTCACATGAATACCGGCTGTGGCTTGAATACTTCTGGAACAGTTTCTGAATGTTTTTATATCTATCAATTATATCATTTTACCCAAACACAGCACACAATATGCACTTCGTCTTTTTTTCCTCAATATACATGTATAAAAAGGTGTCTCCTATATATCCTTCTTAGTTCTTGTATATTCATATTGTGCTAAAAACATCAATATGTCACATCTACTTGTAATATTTTAACTCGTTGGACAACATGATAAGGTCAATAGATTTTTATATTATAAACGTACGCCCTGAACTACCAGACATGCTTTATCGTCACGCGCAACCGTTCTGAAATAATTGTGTTTCTTATCGTGGGATTCTACATCTTTATGACACTCTCAGACGAATTAAAAATAAAAGCCAATAAGTGCCCTTTCGCCAGCACATTTTCATGGGAACGGCGCTGGTTGCTCAGTCAAAGAGTGTAATATAACGTTATATTACACTCTTTGGTGCAGTATTAAAGCCTAGTGCCTCATGGTGTCTTCACACGGTGAAAAAGCGTCTTGGAGGCCGCAGCTTCCTGGAATGTGGCTTCTTGCTAGTCGGGCGCCAACTGGAGCAGTCTATTTAAAAATGGTTGCCGACACAAGCTGCATCGCAGACAGGAAGACAGACAGCTGGGCAGCACAGTTCTTCATCCAGCATGTCACAAAATGAATTTTTCGCAATTACAGCGCCAACGACATGGATGTTGTTTTAATTCAGCAACACGCTTTCCGAGAAATACGTTTTGCAACATCACAAATCTTTGGGCTTTTGATTTGGCTTCTTGGTTACAGTAGGCTGATAAAGTAGGCCAGTGAGTCAATGTTCAGTGAGAGCCTAACGGCACGTGGATCGGTGGTTCGAGCCCCGCTGTGGTCATGGATGGCTCTTTCCATCCTTGTCACATTAACGCGACATGGCCTGAAATGGTTTAAAGCGTCCTGAATATATACAACCAACGAATCATGTTTGTTCGATTTCCTGGCTGACAATGTAAGCCATATTCGTTCAGTTTCTTGCTTTTACAAAGTAGTTTGTATTCGTTCGATTTCCTAGCTGATCAAATGAGTCATCTTCGTTCTTGTTTTGTGAGTGGTAACAGAGCCAATTAAGACCAAGTTCATGTAGATACATACTTATCAGTACCGTCTATTTGTAAAAAGACAAACTGATTGCAGGGGTTGTCCCGTTTGTGGGTTTCTTTAAGCTTATGACGCCGCCTATAACATGTGGATTGGCGGCCGACTTGGGTTTCCGGTGGGCTGCGTCTGGGAAGCCCTGGGTATGCTGAAGGTGCCTGTCACTCTGGGTTATCACACCCAGATGTCGCCCATCCGCGGGGTGGGCGTGGCAAGTTTTACAACATGTGCCGTTTATTTCACCCCGTGCCTCCTGGTTGAGGTCGGACATAAATCATCAAGTTAGTGAAAATACTTGGAAACTATTACGGCGTGGACGGAAACAAATGACGTGAGTTTTATTTATTTTTTGTGTTACCTGCCTCACTGTGACTTGAGTCAGCGGGAAAGACAAGAGGGTGGTATAACCTAGGAGTGGAGTGGCCGGGGGAGGTGGCTGGGAAAAGAAGGGGGTGCGAGTAGAGGCAGGCAAACTTCCTCATTTCTTGTGCCCGGCACTTGTTGTTAGGCCTTGTGTTCCAGGTAACACGATATTTTTAGGTAATTGTCTCGTGATCGCCCAGCGCGGAGACGCAATCACGTGCTTGGAAAACTGACGTCGCAAACTCTCCATGTTCCTTGAAATCTACTTCTTGTCAGCTTGGCCAGGAGTGATGACCAGCGAGAGTCCCATGGGATTGCATTATTATAGTAGTCATGCACTATAATTATGTTCTAATACTTCGCGATGTGGTGGTTATGGCCTAAGTGGAAGCGATGTCTGGTTACAACAGAATTACCTGGCGTCAAACGACGCGAACAATGAGATTAAGCAGCGACTTAATATTGAATAATTAGATTAATCATGACACATTATTTTATTTCTAGCGATCGTCTTTATGGCCAGGTATACCACTTGAAATTAACCCAAAGCTCACATGTCCCAGATTCTCCCCTCCTTCCATGTCAGAGCCCAAGATTATTGTAGTAAATGCTAGGCGTGAGTGATACGTGAGTTATGCGTAACCGATGGTTCGCCGTAACATGGAGCCGCGACCCACTAAACCCAGGTATGATCCCTGTTTAAATATCTGGCGAGCACCGCATCCGTTGTTGATCTATTTGGATCCAGATCTTATCAGGTTCAAAGAGGTTTGCGATCCTTGCCGTAAGCTCCTCCTATCCATGCCAGGATCCCGGAGCTCCCATGCCCGGATGGATGCAGCCTCTGGTCGCCGGAGGGATTTCATCGCGTCCTGCTGATCCGGGATACGCGGTGGCTCCACCTCAACCTGGATCCATCTATCAACGGCCGCCAAGACCGCGCCCTGGGCTGGGGATTCGCGGGGCTTGTTATCACCCGGACGCCATTCTCCCCGAGGGGTGGGTTGCGGGGTGTGCGGCGGTGGGGGGAACGGGGGGGGGGGTGCGTCGGCGGGTGTAGGGAGATCGAGGCGTGTGGCGGTGGGGGGTATGCTATCGATGGTTCTTTCTGGGAATCCTTAGGGCAGACCTCGCGTCATGGTGTTTCCGGTTTGATCCGGAAGGCTAATTGAATGGAGTGGAGATGGTTGTGGCTTATGGCTTAGGGGAGTGGGGCGAGGGGGAGTGGGGTGGGGGGGGGGGCGTGGTGCGGTAGGTATGTGGCTTGAGTGTGAGGTGACTGTTATATGGACTGCCGTATTGTTGGCTATGTGGCTGATCGGATGTTGATTTTTGGAGGCAAATCCCACGCGTTCCTGGGACCTGTCATCTCGAGCGCCCTACCACTGGGCCACAGAGCCTGGCTTCCGGGGCTTAAAACACACGCTAAGACCTGTCGATCTGCGTCGTCTGAAGGCGGTAGGCAGTATAGCATGTTCCACAGCCGAGTTAGGAGTTTTCGGATGGCAAGCCCACCTGTGTCTGGGACCGCGAACGCTCACCTCCGTTGGTCATTGTCAGTGGTGGGTCCGTCAGCACCCGGCGGCCCTGTAGCGCTCGTGGCTGGGACCATATCATTGTTGTTTTCACCCCATGCTTTATTTCCTTGAGGATATTTAAAAACGTCATTATGCATATTACAAGAACGGTAAACATGGCTTAAACCACGACGCATCTGATCCTTCCATCAATCATAATGGGTTATCCCTGGAGGGAACGGCCCACAAATAAAGATTTGGCTGCTGGCTTGAGAGAAGGAAGGACCCGTGCCGCTCTGCCAGTCATTGAGCACGGTTGGGTGGGGGGGAGGTGCCACACGCCACCAGGGACGGCGTTTTCCGGTCTCGATCGCTTCATCGCCAAGGAATGTTGTGTGTGGGATCCGGCGTGCATGGATACGAGACGAGACGTCAGGTTAGGGTGAGGGCGGGGGCGGCGGAGGTGGGGGCAGAGAGGGGTTGGCGGGGGGGGGGGGGGGTAGAACGCCGAAGAGGTCAGTGGTTCCTGCTGCGTTGCGGGGGTTGAAGTCGGATGAACGGAGACAGATTTTCACACCGAAGAGAGAGAGAGATATTGGAGGGGGGGGGGGGGTGGAGAGCGTGCGTGCGTGCGTGATAGTGATAGTGAGAGCGATTCTTGGCGTGACTTCCACGAGTAACTTCGCTGCAGTGACATTCTTTTTTTTGTTTCATTTAAGGGGATGTGAGTCAGTTGGTTTTCAGTTACTGTTTTTCATCTGTGCCCTGCAATGCCCTGAGGGCATACCAGACGGTTGGTTTTACACCTGAGTATTCCTGGACGAAGACATTTCGCCCATTTATTTGTATTGATATCACATAAACTTTTTGTCGGGTGGTATTTAGTTTGCTTGGAAGCTGTGGGTGAAAATGTGTATAACGTCACCGATTTTAAGAAACTGCTGTGGACGATAATTAATTTGTCTGGTACTACGTGACAGTCGGTTCAATGTTGGAATGGAGTCGTGTGTGTATACATTTTAAGGAAGTGTTTTAATGATATATGGCACTATATAGATACTGTCGTGTTGGCTACGGTTACCGCTTATCCCGGCGCTCATCAACATACTGTTCGTTGCGGGGTGTGAATTACATGGGCCCCGCCCAAATTATATATCGACTCACTGGAGAATTGATATTGTGAGTGAAAAAACACCTCGCTGGCGTAGTCGATACACTGTCTGGATGGCGGCCACCGGCTGACTATAAATCCCTAATGATCAGGGCGTCACTTAATCTAACACATCGGACGTTACAGCTACAGCACCTACGAGCACCCCTCCCCAACCCCCCAACCCCCAACCCAACTCTCTGTCCCCCGTCCTTCCTCTATCTACCCCTCCCCTCCGCTACCCCTACCCCTCCGCTCCACTACTCCTACACCGTCCAGCCACTACCACACACCCCTCCTCCTCCACCCTCTCACCATACGCACCCCTGCAACTGCACATACCTCTACCGCACACCCAATACCAACCCCTCTCTCTAGCGTTCCCTCCTCGGCTCACCCCCCCCCCCCCTCCCAGCCCCTATCCCTCCCTCTTGTCCCGATTGACCCCCTATCGATCGCCGCACGACAGCAAGGCCCCACCTCTCTGTTGTCCAACGCCACAGGCAATTTGCTCGGGTGTCGGCCTGTGGCAAGCGATTAGCCCAAGCTTGGTATTTTTGTTAATTTATGTTAGCAGGTTATTTATGAGACAAGAGGGCAACCCCAGTATTATCTGGGTACATAATGGGGCTAACCCCATGTTATCTAGGGATCGTAGAGACCGAGCCCAATATCATCATGTAACAATAGCGGGCTGGCCCAATCTTTATGTCATACGCTGATCTTATGTCTTAATTTGTATAACCGCAGATTCAATTTTGTTGAAATAACGATTTTATTAAAAGAAAAAGTGATTTGGTGCGACATTTAACATCTACCCACATCTAAGTGGTGCTGCTGCTATAGTATAGGACAGCATGACCCCGTTGTAAACGCCCCACTGTTACCACCAATACAGTTGAGGCAGGTGTAACAAGGGGCCTAATGACACAGTTACGCTGTACAATTTTACACTGTATAGTCAATGCCATTCCCTGAGGCGGTGTCTGTCTACACCGATGAGGCTTGAGACGGTGGCCATCCTGGCGGGCTCTCCAGTGATATTATAGTATTGTACACCGGCTCTAATAGCCTGCGCCATGCCGCTGGGAGGCCTGAAATCCGTGATCCGGCTACCGTATGTGTGTTCGTGATCCGGACCAGCGGTGGTGTCACCATCTGGATTCCTTCCAGATTTAGATCCGTAACATGTCGCCACTGTTGATTTTTTTTTTATTTCGTTCTAAGTGTTGGGAGGAATAAAACTGGTATCGGATCACCTTTTTTTTAAAATCCTGGCACCACACCAGAGACCATCGGATTCCGATACAAGTCCGGCCGGTGTAAATCCGGGTATCCTGTTCTGTGTGTATCCAGACTGCGCCACGTGGCCCGGCAGGTGCCTCGCCCTGGCGGTCTGACCCGGCGGGGGGCCGGGAGTTGGTTGCGGGAGGGGGGGTGGCTGAGTTGCGTGCCGAGCGCGAAACATCTCCGGTATAGGGGATGAGGTGGGGGTAGTGTGCCTCAAGGGCATGTTGTGGCGTACTTCTTATTTATAAAAAGACCTGTGGGTTGAGAGGTTTCTGGGTCGGGATACAGCTGGCTGTTATAGGGTTGTGAAGTGGCAGAGGGGGGGGGGGGGGGGAGTTCGCCGGTGGAGGTCCCTTCTACCACCTGAATGTATATATATATGCGCATCGCATCCCCTGGTTGCTATGGCCACAGAACCTTAACTTGCCTCTGCTGCTCTATCTGGATACGTTCATCCGACTCTTACCCGTCCTGGTGTCGATGTCACATCTGTCCCGATCGGTGTGCGCGACATCTGTCCGATGGCTGAGATGTTGTAAACACACTGGGGAAATGGTATGGCTGTATGGAAGGGGCTGTTGTGGCCTGATCTGTAGTCGGTTTGACACCTGCATTGAGTTGGAAAACGATGCAGGTAGACACCGCCAAAGATGGTTCTGGCGACCGCTACCATCAGAAAAAAGCTGCTCGAGTAGTAACTCTTTGTTAAAGAGGGCGCTGTGAAGAGACACCTGTTTCACCTCTCCTCCCGTTGATGAAATATAGGAAATAAAACCGTATATAAAACCTGTATAAAATAACACGTGAAAGCGCAGCGCGTATAACAACCATATGACTTGCACGTATAGGAAATTAAGATGAGGCCTCATATCACTGATAATTATATTCTGCCTGGTCTATATTATATTACACGGCTTATTCTCTTATATATTAAGTCATCGTCCTAGGGGGTCGAGGTTTAAGAACTCGTAAAAACAACATTTTCAATGTACATGTACTCCAATGACAATGGCCAAAGAGTGACCGTTTTCTATGGTTATTCTCTAGCCGGGATGATTCTGGGATAAAAAAAATCGTGCCATCTTGAATATATTATATAGGGAAGTCTGATTTACATCAGTTCAAGGGGTCTTGGGGGCAGGAGTATGCCACACATCTGGGTGTCTGGTGCCGGCCGCGATCTATAACCCTTCAGGATTGATTAGCAAACACGACACCGCCTTCTAACTCGTAGCAGCGACCCGCCAGCCAATCATCGTGTGTTCGCCCGTCCCTCACGGACCGGGTTTGCCGTCCCTAAGGTTCACGCACCCAGAGATGCGCAAAGATTTGTTTACGCTCGTAATGACTATTGGGTAACCCCCACACCCCCCCCCCCCCGTTACTATAGAGATTGCTCTGCGCTGTCGAGGTTTAATCACCAAGTGATGGTAACGAGCTGTATTAAAAAACCCGGATTGTGGAGGCATGCTTATCGCCGTCAGTCTGATCCATTGTAACTCTGTATCCCGGATCTCGGTGACGTGAGTGCCTGGATCGGGTCCCAACATGCGGCGCTAGGAAGAGGTGGGGGGTGGGGGGGGGTCGACTATATAGATATCGGTCATTGATATTGGTTACTGTGTATCTTTCCCAGTCCGGATATCAATCTCTTATATCATTCTTTTTTTGCAAGGGAAGGGTCAGAAATTAATTAATGGTAAATAATTCCGGCACAAGCTTGTGCCATGATCCTGTCATGTTCATTAGGGCAACTTGTTATATCCTGACGTTAACTAAGTCCAGAATTTTTTTTCTATTGACCCAGGTCGCAGTGTGCAAAAGCAGAATGTAATTGTGCAAAACGTAATATAACTAATAAACTCAATAATAATATGTTTGTGTGTGAATTCTCATGAAATCATCAGCGGCTTACTTTTCGTAATATTACGGCGTGAATTTGACAGCCTTCTGCTTACCCAGATATATGATATTCCATCCGTGTTGCGTTTCATAAACACTTTTAATCTGTTTATATGTTCTTCTGTGGATATAACAGGCGATATACGAACTACATGTGCATCCTTTTGTTTTCTTCAGCCGCTGGTCAAGTTCAAGAGTCATCTCTACTACGAGGAGAAGGATTATGTCTCTGAGGCTGAGCGTAAGCTGGAGTCCACATCCGCCAGCAAGGTGAACACATATATGATATACACGCATACGCAACAACGCACCGACATGTATTTCATGGTGGTGTCTGTTCAAAGCCAATGCCCAACCAAGGAGGTCAGGTTATAAAATATCATCATAATGCCACCATGTATGTTTATCCTTCCACACTGTACTTTTACATAGACCTATAGCGTGGGCATAACTCAACCACCATAGCCACCTGTGCCTTTGTGTCAGTAAACGGCACGCCAGCTGACATATCAACGTGCCTAACATAGTCATCTTGCGACTGGTTTATTGATCGTACTTGCTTTTCGTTACCATGGCGGAAAAATGTCAAACCGGTGGAACGTTTGGGTAATGTTCAAACTCAACAGGGAGGGGGGGTGGGGGCATATATATATGTTAGGAATGTCACTTTGTCAAAGCATAGATCTATCAGCGCAGTAAACACTAGTTGGTTTGACTATTTGTGGTCATAGCGATCCTGTGTAACCGTATTAGCGCTGATTTCCGGTCTGTCTGTGTGTCTGTCTGCAGATGTTGATGTACAAGAACGGTGTGTGCCAGGGGGTGGCATTCGAGGACGTGTTTGACGGCGTATACTACCCGGCCGTCTCCCTCTACAAGAACGTCACGGTAAGCCGCACCAGCCCTCTCGCGTGAACCGCCGCGGTCGGGGGTGGCGGGTTGCCACACTCGACTGCAGACAACCCTCTGGCTGGAACCGCCGCGGTCGGAGGTGGCGGGTTGCCACACTCGACTGCAGACAACCCTCTGGCTGGAACCGCCGCGGTCGGGGGTGGCGGGTTGCCACACTCGACTGCAGACAACCCTCTGGCTGGAACCGCCGCGGTCGGAGGTGGCGGGTTGCCACACTCGACTGCAGACAACCCTCTGGCTGGAACCGCCGCGGTCGGGGGTGGCGGGTTGCCACACTCGACTGCAGACAGCCCTCTGGCTGGAGCCGCCGCGGTCGGGGGTGGCGGGTTGCCACACTCGACTGCAGACAGCCCTCTCGCGTGAACCGCCGCGGTCGGGGGTGGCGGGTTGCCACACTCGACTGCAGACAACCCTCTGGCTGGAACCGCCGCGGTCGGAGGTGGCGGGTTGCCACACTCGACTGCAGACAACCCTCTGGCTGGAACCGCCGCGGTCGGGGGTGGCGGGTTGCCACACTCGACTGCAGACAACCCTCTGGCTGGAACCGCCGCGGTCGGAGGTGGCGGGTTGCCACACTCGACTGCAGACAACCCTCTGGCTGGAACCGCCGCGGTCGGGGGTGGCGGGTTGCCACACTCGACTGCAGACAGCCCTCTGGCTGGAGCCGCCGCGGTCGGGGGTGGCGGGTTGCCACACTCGACTGCAGACAGCCCTCTGGCTGGAGCCGCCGCGGTCGGGGGTGGCGGGTTGCCACACTCGACTGCAGACAACCCTCTGGCTGGAGCCGCCGCGGTCGGAGGTGGCGGGTTGCCACACTCGACTGCAGACAGCCCTCTGGCTGGAGCCGCCGCGGTCGGAGGTGACGGGTTGCCACACTCGACTGCAGACAGCCCTCTGGCTGGAGCCGCCGCGGTCGGAGGTGGCGGGATGCCACACTCGACTGCAGACAGCCCTCTTGCTGGAGCCGCCGCGGTCGGAAGTGGCGGGATGCCACACTCGACTGCAGACAGCCCTCTGGCTGGAGCCGCCGCGGTCGGAGGTGACGGGTTGCCACACTCGACTGCAGACAGCCTTCTGGCTGGAGCCGCCGCGGTCGGAGGTGGCGGGATGCCACACTCGACTGCAGACAGCCCTCTGGCTGGAACCGCCAAGGTCGGAGGTGGCGGGTTGCCACACTGGACTGCAGACAGCCTTCTGGCTGGAGCCGCCGCGGTCGGAGGTGACGGGTTGCCACACTCGACTGCAGACAGCCCTCTGGCTGGAGCCGCCGCGGTCGGAGGTGACGGGTTGCCACACTCGACTGCAGACAGCCCTCTGGCTGGAACCGCCGCGGTCGGGGGTGGCGGGTTGCCACACTCGACTGCAGACAGCCCTCTGGCTGGAGCCGCCGCGGTCGGAAGTGGCGGGATGCCACACTCGACTGCAGACAGCCCTCTGGCTGGAGCCGCCGCGGTCGGAGGTGACGGGTTGCCACACTCGACTGCAGACAGCCTTCTGGCTGGAGCCGCGGCGGTCGGAGGTGGCGGGTTGTCACACTCGACTGCAGACAGCCCTCTGGCTGGAGCCGCCGCGGTCGGAGGTGGCGGGTTGCCACACTCGACTGCAGACAGCCCTCTGGCTGGAACCGCCGCGGTCGGGGGTGGCGGGTTGCCACACTCGACTGCAGACAGCCCTCTGGCTGGAGCCGCCGCGGTCGGAGGTGGCGGGATGCCACACTCGACTGCAGACAGCCCTCTTGCTGGAGCCGCCGCGGTCGGAAGTGGCGGGATGCCACACTCGACTGCAGACAGCCCTCTTGCTGGAGCCGCCGCGGTCGGAGGTGACGGGTTGCCACACTCGACTGCAGACAGCCTTCTGGCTGGAGCCGCGGCGGTCGGAGGTGGCGGGTTGCCACACTCGACTGCAGACAGCCCTCTGGCTGGAGCCGCCGCGGTCGGAGGTGGCGGGTTGCCACACTCGACTGCAGACAGCCCTCTGGCTGGAACCGCCGCGGTCGGGGTTGGCGGGTTGCCACACTCGACTGCAGACAGCCCTCTTGCTGGAGCCGCCGCGGTCGGAGGTGGCGGGATGCCACACTCGACTGCAGACAGCCCTCTGGCTGGAGCCGCCGCGGTCGGAGGTGGCGGGTTGCCATAGGGATGCAGACCAACCGAGAGTGGGCTCGAACCCCACACCTCACCCGCTACATCCGGGGCCCGTCCCACCGTATCATTGTCTCAGGGTGCCGTGGTTCCCGGTTTAGCCTATGGTGCAAAAATGTGGCCTAAACATCAATCTATATCCATACATACATCCACCCGCCCATCCATCCTTTCCCCTTAGCAATCATGGACCGTGGACCGTGGACCACCCAGTCCAATGTTCCGGCTCATAGTGTGTCGCCACATTGAAATCTCACTTACTGGCGTTGCACTGGTTAAATCGTAGCCTCATTCAATATTTAATTCCACTGTAGCATACATAACACAAGGATCAAGGAATGTATTATGTCTAAAGCTATTGCCTAAGCAATATCCAGGCTACTGTCTACATAGTTCTGAGTGGTGGAAATTATTGTTTTTTTGTTTGAAGATATATGTTTTATCTGAAATATCTACACTGTGACGAACACCCCGCGATGTCTTTGTAGGTCTCCTTAAAATTCGGTCCAGATTTCAAGTACGCACCGACAGACCAGGGTCCCTACAAACCGGTTAGTGCCGTCTGCAGCATATTATATGTTCAACAAAGTATTCATTATACATTTATGCCATTTATAACAACTTCCCTAATAATTCGGCAGCTACGTCATAGTTTATTGTACGAATTTTAGTTGTAATTATGTGATAATTATGTAAGTAATTCTCGCACAAATCAGGACATTAAATGTAACAATTTTAGCTGTCGACATCCCGAGGCGCTTTCGTCAGAATGGTTCTCAAGACGCGCCACTTCCGCTTCTAGTCGAATGCAAATTTGTACTTTTTGCCCAGTGGAATACGCGGACCGAGAGAATGTGGTGATAGTATTGTAGACGCCTTGTTCGTGGTCTTCTAGATGAGTGATGCGGCAGAAACGGAGGTCGTAGACCACGCTATCGGCGATATCCTCTTCTTCATTGACAACGAGGGACAGCTGCCGGAGTTCTAGTATCACAGAGCGGTATCATCCACATCGCTGACAACGAGGGACAAACTGTCGGAGTCACGTTCCTCTTCCAAGTTCTAAGTTAACCTCAGGTCATTGCGAGCAACAGCAAGTGAAGTAAAACACCAAACTTCTTCGATCATCACTGGCTGGGACCGTTGGGAACTATTCTTGTGACAAGCGACTTAGGGTGCAAGTCCGAGTTCTAAACATGTCCAGACTTCGCCTGTAATTGCAAGTGGCTCATGGTGGTATCCGAGTTCTGAACAGGTCCAGACTTCGCCTGTAATTGCAAGTGGCTCAGGGTGGTATCCGAGTTCTGAACAGGTCCAGACTTTGCCTGTGATGGCAAGGTGCTCAGGGTGGTATCCGAGTTCTGACTTAGCCAGCAGAAGGCGGGCGGTCCGTGACGTCACATTGTTTCTCCAGCCTCCTGAACAGAACATACAGGGTCGTATTTTTTGGGACCCCGGACTTCACTTGTCTGAGGCATTAAAATGTCTGTCAGGAGTGTGTCTTGAATGTCGACTCAGTCATTTCTCGAGAGACAAGCTAACCCGCCACCTTGAAAGGGGCGGGAAGATATCAAACGCAGCTACTGAGGAAGTAGTTTCCCTTCCTACAGCAGTCCACGGAAGCCAACTCAAAACGTTCCAATGTGTTGCGGTGTTTCTCCACAAGCGTGTTTCAATACCACATCTTAAATTTACTACTATCTCAACAAAATTTAAACGGAAATTTTATTCAACAAGTGCCTGCCAACGGGAAGACCTCACATTTGAACCTAAATAAATCTTACTGCCGGTAAATGGCACAAAGCAAAAGAACAAAACAAAAAAATCGTTGGTTTCTATGGGAAGTTAAAGGCACGGCCTTTCGATCAGTAACTCTCCGCTCCACTAGTCTTCAGGCTTCATACGGCGTGTCGCTGTTTCAGTACGCTCGCGTCTCAACTCGATGTTTATTTTCGCTGAGATAGGCTTTGTAACTTTTACTTGGGACTGTTGAAGACTTCTGTAAGACTTGTAAACACGTGGTTAAGTTTGTTTATATATACCTATCGTGTATAAGTGCTCCGATCAGACTTCTAGCGTGGTTATGTATGGTCTAATGGTGGCTCAGTCAGTCTGGCGGTAACGTTGTACTGACGACTAAGGATTTGTCGGTAAAATCCACGGATGACGTCACTCTATTTTTCTCTCGCGACATTATTTTTCTGTAATGTAGTGTGTTTGAGTCATAAGGACGTGGATTTTACATAAGTTAATGAACTCGGAAAACGACATTACTGGATAACAATGGGTTATCCATTATTATCCGGTAATGTCGTGTCACTCGGACATTAACTTACACGTAGACTCAATATGGCGTTATATTTAACTGTCATAATTGCGGGTCCAAACAAATTAGTTCTGGTCATAAAACCTGATTTTTCTGCGTGTGAATATCCGGCAATAGTTGCATCTCAGCATTATCATGTTGGCGACATAGATTCATGGAGTAGTGTCATACAGACATTTCACCTCCCTTAGCAGAACAACAGCGTGACGCCGGACTGAATGGCCTCTGCGTGTGGCTTGTGCTCTACGGATGTCTAATAATTAATGGTTTTTACGTCCTGTACTGTAAACATTGTAACATATTTGTTAGGCGAAAAATATACATATATATTTGATAGATTGTAGAATGAACTTTTTGTCACAAAAGTATGGTTTCTGTGTTTTAGATTGCTACCGTGTATGTGTGTTGGTTGGTTGGCTCTGGCATAACGCGTTCCCCTACCTAAAGTCTTACCGACACATCGGGAAGGGTCCAGGTTGTGGATATGAGCCAGCTCTTCCGGGATACCCACCCCCCATTCCCCTATCGGGTGAGAGTGTGGATTCGGCCTGTCTGTAACCTACTTTACGTTCGAAGACCCCTTGGACGTTCAGAGACGTTCAGAGAGCGCCGGGGGAGAAGACGGCGGCACACTATGGATTGGAAATTCACGTTTCTGGCGTTTTACCAGCTGATGCATGGAGCATGTTGTACATCAACAGGGCCTTCTTGATTGAAACCTATAACATTACCGATATATAAATATCTACATAGACCCAAGACTCCCAAATTATTTCTTTATCGGGGACCCATAACCCCATACATATACAGAAACATCTATATCAAGACTCGAAGTCCATACAAATATCTATATCAGGAACCCATAACTATATCTAAACCAGGAACCCATAACTATATGTATATCAGGAACCCATAATTAGATATCAATATATATATCTGAAACCCATAATTATATATATATATCTGAAACCCATATATATATCTATATCGGGACCCATAGCTCCATATATATGTATATATCAGAAACTGATAAATATATCTATCGGGACCTAGAACTATATAGCTATATCGGGTACCCATAAATCCATATTTATATCGGAGACCCATAAATCCATATTTATATCGGAGACTCCTCAATAGGGCTGTACAGTCACTTCGGGATCTTATCGAGACCCCACGAGACAGGGATACCTATGCTCCACGTCAATGCCTAGCATCAACGGCCTGTACGTGCTGCCTACCTTCCGGTTGTTTGCCTTCACTCGCCTCACACACAAGATCGGCTAAAGCTGTCATTGGAAGCACAAATAACCACTGAAGTTATGTGCATACCCGAATTATAACCATCCGAGTATATTTGTGTAATGTATGAGCGGTTAGGCAGTTGATAAAGCAGAATGCGGTTGTCTCATGAGTGACTGTCGGTGTCAGGCGATCTAACGTGCTACCGTGTGTATGTAACCGGCGGTCACAAGCGTTCAACAGAATAAACAAAACAACGCCCATGTTTATATTAACTAATTGTTATTGTGCGGCTACATCTAGCGTGTACACAACATAGATCGTTTGTAAAAAACAAATACTTGCTACAGCCGAACATAAAGTTTGCAATATGATTCACCAAATAATGATGATTCTAGAGAGAGACGTAAAGAACTTGACGAAGGAATAATAATAATTGCATTGGATACTTCAAATCGGATCCAAGAAACGAACATCGCATGGTAAATATAAGCACTAGAAATGAACAACGTAAACCAATATCATGTGCCCTGTCGTAAACATTTCCCAGCGATCACCAGTTGAGTGAATCTAATCACTGATTTAAATGACAAGGATTTCAGGCCTGAAGCATATTTATGGAAATTTCTAAATTGTCCGCTACTTATTATGTTGCATTGGTGAGCGATCACGATGTTCATTTCCGGGTCAAATTCCGTAGCACCCACAAGGACTTGCATTGGTGAACGATCACGATGTTCATTTTCGCGTCGCATTACGTGAAACCCACATGGACGGGGTGTCGTCCATGTCAGCCACATATGTTGTTAAACATTCCTTTGTCACCTCGACCACAACTTATCACCTGCGCACGCTGCCTTCTGCACGGTTAACTACCCGCAAGTACGTGTAATCATTCTGCTAACCAGCATGCCAATATCCTACCAATGGAGTACAGATACATATCATTAACAACCGAATTGCCCTTCTACACATTCGCATGGTGCAAATGAGCTTTTGGCGAGAAAGAAAACCTTTCCCAATTAGAATAGAATGTGACAGCCGATAGATATGACGTCATCATTCTCAGCGGGTGCATGACGTCACCAGTCCTGGTAAAGGCATGACGTCATCCGTCAAGGGTACTCGTCCTTGTGGCGGGAGTCGACCCATGGGCTGAGAGTCGTAGTGGTTGTGTGCGACGAGAACTTAACGAGCCGTTCCTCACTCAGGATTCTCTGTAGCACCGTTTGAGTTCAACTACCAGGGCTGTAAGATGAGGATTTCCTCCTAACTCCGCTATTTGAGTCAAAAGTCTGCAGAGGAGGAAGGCACCAATATCAGTAAGGGGGCAGTGTGTAAAAGTGACTGCATTATATATTATAGGGTTCCCGCCCCTCCCCCTATCACCACGCAAGTCAATGAAATCAAAATTAGACCAGTACCGTTCGATACAAGAAGTACATTACTCCATAATAACTTCAGTTTCTCTCATTGTCGGGTGAGATAATGGTTATATTATTATATAGAACAATATGTAGAGATAACGATAGAAATTTGTTGTCAGTTTCGCTGGGAACCGTCCACAGACCTCCATCACAGTTCGTGTACTTACTTGTCTTCTAATTCGATGAGGACAGATTTCGTGTAATCAAACGACCCAATACTTCTGAGGCATTCTACGCAGTATCTCTTAACTTCCACGTTCTCCGTTCGTTTCCTCAAAATGTCTGTCGTGAAGTAAAGGCCTCGTCAATGCAGACTTACAGCGCAACCTTCACCATCTGTTACACATTGTAGCCATGACTATATTAGTGATACACTGAGCGATTCCTTTAATGATCTGTGTATCAGAGGCCTTATATTATGGAAATGAACTTACTATTACATTATACAAATATTGTACACAGTATAAACTTCGTTACCGGGGTATTAGTATTTAGGGTTAAAATTTACTCCCCTCTACTCTCACCGTTTCTTCAATTTTCCATATCGCATGTTTCACCCTCAAATTTTCTCAAAAGGAATATTTGTTCACGCAGTAACAAATATTATACATAATATAAATAATATTATTATCTCCGTTCCTTAGAACCTGTAGCCCTCTATATACTTGGTCCGCCCTATGCTTCTGCGCGGCAGTCATTTGGGGTGAAATAGATTCCCCATCTACCAGTACGTTCCATAGAACCTGTACCCATGGTAACCGCATCAAAAGGATACTCATGATTTGCGTGTTGTCCGGTTGACTCCGGATTCCGTGAATAATAGGGAAAGAAAACTTTCCCTCCGTCAGATCTTCGGCAAAACTTTTGTTGGCTTCGTACTACATGCAGAGAAAGGCATAGCGACGACACGTTACTCAGGAAGTTACTGGGATAAGTACCGGTAATGATATCACAGTAATGTGAGCCTAGTAAACAGGACGAGTAATACATGGCTATATACCAACGCTTTTGAATATAATCACAGCTACCAGAAATTACTTTAAAACAACAAATAAAATACAACTGCAACAGCACTAACTGCAGGACTATTGTGTTTGGCCGATGTAGGGCAAACGCTTTGAATTAACACCAGAATGGAGCACTCATGAGCTTCTCTCATACTTAAGGCACTGAGCGGCGGGTTATTGGAGCTAGGGAACCAATAATCACCTCTTTGGATTGCAGATTGGCGTAATCATCTCTGATCTGGAAATATAGCCCCAGTGTGTCCAAAAGGGGCTTTAAGTTACTGAAACAAATACGCATGCTTAGTTAGTAAAGAGGTAAGGAGATCAATGCAAACATGCAGAAATACATGGCCTGAGGCTCCTACTAATGGGTGGGTTGCCACCGGTAATATAGACCTGGTGAATAGTGAAAGGACAAGACTCGATAAAAGAAACAAATACTGGTAACATCAAATAGGTCATAAGTGTTATTTTTGGTATTCATTATTTAATAATACAGGTCTAAATTTAGTAAAAAAAAAAAGTGTGTGGGGGAACACGTGTGTGGCAGATCTCACAGATATACCTACCTCTTCTCCTTGCTAAAGAGCTCCATAAGACGAACGGCGAGACCAAAGAGCCCGCCAGTCTCTGCAAAACGAACCACGCGGGTGTGGTTAGTCGCAAATTGTAATTGGTTCTCGTTTGGCAATTTCGAGAAACTACTGCTTCGTTATCTCCTGACAATTTAGCTACAATGTACTGTAAATAAGGGAACCGGCGGGGCCACTTGTTATAATATTTCGATTAGTCTTGGATCAACAGATTTTGATCGACACTACTACCGGTACGACGGGTAAGACAAGATGTTTGGCCAAAACAAGGGTTGCTGCCATCAGAGAATGCCAACAAGAGCAGAAAACAAAACAAGCCGATTGAATGCGCCTTCTGAAATGTTATGAAACCCGTCCCGGCAACATTTGGGCGGTCCCACCTAGTCTAATGTTCATTTTTGATGAACCATTTATTATAAATGGACTGATCTAAAGCCAAACCCCGGAGACGTCACTATTATAAATTCAAGGATGAATCTTACTTTTGATGACCATCTCCTTGTATTCCTCCTCCGTGGGACACTTGTAGGCGTCCCTCCAGTAGATGTCCATTCCCTGGCCGCGGTGAAGCTCAAGCACCTGCTCTGTAAAGCCGACACAAAAGGTCAAGGTAAACTGTATCAGCACCTGCTCTGTAAAGCCGACACAAAAGGTCAAGGTAAACTGTATCAGCACCTGCTCTGTAAAGCCGACACAAAAGGTCAAGGTAAACTGTATCAGCACCTGCTCTGTAAAGCCGACACAAAAGGTCAAGGTAAACTGTATCAGCACCTGCTCTGTAAAGCCGATACAAAAGGTCAAGGTAAACTGTATCAGCACCTGCTCTGTAAAGCCGACACAAACACGTTATGATAAAACGCATCAGCACCTGTTCTGTGAAGCCGACAGAAGCCGTTAAGATACAATGTATTAGCAACTGTTTTAGAACAGCAGAAACATATCAGAAAAGATACATGAAATACAACCTTAGCGAAGCCGAAAACATCCCTCAAATAAAATGGAATGTTCGTTTTTTTCAGTCGCTTGCGTGTGCATAAAGGCTAAATGCGGTTTAGATAAAATGATCTAAAACTTGCTATATACGGCAGACGGAAGCACTACCGGTACACAAAATACGTCAGAAAGAAAAAGACAGTAAGATTACAGCAGGCACTACAGTAAAACCTACCTGTAAAAACTTTAGTGGCTTCAGGGTGACCCAAGCACAGGACTTTCTCCATACCCAGAAAGTAGACATAGTTCGCGGAGTTTATTGTTTGTGCAACGCCATATATGTTGTGCGCCACTGAAAGGAAACAAAGATCAATATAAACATAATACTTAACTTTTCACATATCATAATAAAGTCCTTACTAAGATTATGTCTTTAAATATTTTAAAATGAAGTATTAAGCATACTAGTATCACAGCTTTATGGTTACATATCAACAGCAGAAATTATTTTGTAAGTATTAAGTAAAACACGAAAAAGTGAAATGATGTGGGTACCTGGTATACCTCTTCTAAGATTAGAATTGTCTTCTATATCATCTATCCTGTAGTGTAAAAGAGGAATTGGAGCCAACAATACATAAAAACGTAAGTTAAAAGAATCCTGTTAGTTAGAAATTATAAACTACATCATGATATTCGTACTACAAGTTAAGTTTATAAATATATACCTCCAAGGGTGCGGTCATTCCTTAAAAGCTTTCAGTACATTTCAGTTACAGATATTATTTATCTCATACTTATCGTAAGTAACACGTAAGTACCTTAATTGATATCATGATTGCAACTTCAATAACCGATTTGTCGATGGACGATATAATAATAATACATTTACCTTTATCCTTTAAACCATTCTGCACCGCATCAATGCAAAACAGAAATGTGCTTCCGCGTATTTACCGGCGGTACTAAACAGATACAGGTACACGTCTTACTAAATGATAAGCCTGTATACAGAATAGTTAGGTGATTTCAGACCAGCAACTATGATATTGGTACTAACAGTAAGCTGGCATTGTGTAGCATCTGTGTTACATCCATAATCGCTTGCAGCTTGTCTTCAGGAATATGAAGCCAGTAATTGAAAGCCTGTAGAATAAATATTATAGTATGACGATAGGTGACGGCAAGAGGCTTATCTTAAATTACTTCAGGAGCAGCCAGTACACTCTTTGAAGAAGACCCTATACGGACAGGCAGCCTCAACAGTATTAGACAAGCTACCGGTAGTTAGAAAACGACTATTCATTGAATGATTATTTCTACATGTACCTTTAAACCAAGCCTCCGTTAAAAAAATGACAATAAAAAAAACTTCCATTGCCGAAAAAGTATGATTTTATTAAAATTTGTCATTACTTACTGTGGCCAATTTCATTCTAACCATCTTTCCTGGTATTTGTAATATATATTCATATGGTTCTAAGAGTATCTGAAAATAGAAACATTACCAGATAAGGAGATAATATCATTAAAGCTGTACATTAATTATCTACTTCAATTTTTTTTTGGAAACCTTGAAGTGAAATAATGATGTCTATCAATGTCCGTATTGCATAGGCAAAATACTATACCGGTACTAGGTAATATATAGCAATAAAAAAGACGTTAAAAGATATTGTTTACCAGATCAGCCCAGTCCTAGATATATATTCTTAAGTATACAAAATATGATTTTATTCTGAATGAGAATATAAGGCAATAAATAAAATAGCCTTTACCAACGAATTACTCAGTAATGGTAGTACCTAGACATTTATGGCAACTTGCTTTTGGTCACAGAAAACATTACGTAACCAGTACAATGTTCACTTTAAGAGACTATTTTGCAATGAAAGATTTCTGATCAGAGGGTAAATAATTATACATATCTTACCTGTTCTTGGGGATTATGACTCAATCTTCCATTTTTTTTATTTGACTCCTGCTGTGGATTATCCATGGTTATAAATCTAAAATATTAAACATACCAAATACATTTAGACTAGGTAAGTTAATGGCTAGATATCAGTACTATCACTACATACACTATTTGTAATATAATAGTCACTGTATCTAAAGAAACCCATTGTTTCATGGGTATGATAAATGTATTGTACTTAGGTGGCTCTCATGCTAGTGACTAACCATCTTAATGGAGTCTCCTCAACTAATGCCAATGTATTTTTTTCTTGTCAGTAGGTACTATTCACTGTATTTCTTGTACGTATCTTTTTGGCATGTTGAAATAAACATATATCATTATATAGCATCTACAATGCATGAAACTGGTGCCTAAACAAGGCAAGAAAACCTCTCAGGACAATTAATGCCTGATTAAATAGATTTGTAATCAAAAGTTACATCTAAGACAAAAAACACTTCAATGGAATGACTACCGGTATAGCAGGTTGCAACATAAAACGAATATGAATTTGGTAGGAGAAATAGAAAATTTCAAATAGATCCCTATACCATATGATATGTTAATCTGCCCATTATGCAATTTTCCACCTATATTGTGATTCTTAAGATCTTTTAGAGAAATGTCCTGGATATATTGTCTGTCTATAAATATTAACTCTGGATAAAGGATTGATACCATTTTGGCAAAAACAGTACTTTATCAACATGCCA
The DNA here is from genome assembly GCA_964019135.1 of Arenicola marina. Taxonomy (NCBI): domain Eukaryota; kingdom Metazoa; phylum Annelida; class Polychaeta; family Arenicolidae; genus Arenicola; species Arenicola marina. Next base: position 39,240,191 of record OZ025251.1, on the reverse strand, counting down.
TATTGTATTTATACTATTTATTGTACCATATATATATATACAATAATAAAGCATCAATACTGAATACCTAAATATACAATACAGGCTGCTTTTACCTCTCTACCTACTTGACCGGTGGGGAGATCGGGGGTCATACTTCCAACATCTGCCCCCATCATAACCCCAATTGTAGAACCACTGCGCCTACCTGGTACCTACCTGTTACATCATCGACTGCTGCTTCCCATACCATGCCCTGCCACTCTACAAGTCCAACAATATTCTATATGAACCAAGTCCAAGCTTGTCTCTCATGACCACCTCCACCTACCTGACTGGCCAGGAGATCCAGGTCATTCCTCCCCTGACCTCACCTATCATAATCCCACCCGGTCAGATAAAGGTAATTACTCTGGCGTCAATTGTAGAATATACCTGCCCGGTATCAGGGTTTCTGTCAGGTCTACTTTGTCTAAGATAGCAGTTACACCATCGACTGCAGCTTTCCGAAAAATGCCCGGCCAAAATTGAGCACACTGCCAACGATGACGATGGACCCCAGACTCCACTCGTCAATTCTTACAGCCTTTGACAACAAATACAGGAAGCAACTTGCTTAAATTGCTTGACTTATATATGGCTCAAGTCTAAATATTACTTATGCTACTTATATACTGATGCGACTTATACCCCAGAAATTACAGTACCTTACTTTTAACTGTGTAGCCTGTAAAGAGTCTCTATTCACTGTCGGCCTGTCAATGTTTAAAAGGCTAAAAAGCTGACTGTCGCATTCAATTTATGTAAAATGAATGATCTAAGGATAGATAGATTACTTGGGCAGAATCTTTCCACCAGTAAAGTCGAAATATGTATCACGTGGACCCGTTTACGTGGAAGATCTATAGATACATGTTTGGAGATGAGTCACTTCGTCACTGCACTGTGTGAGCGATAATGAGGGATTCTCAAAAAAATCTGTTGGTATATAATCAAATGCTTCACTCAAGGATACACAATACCACGTTGGAACCTTACTTTCGTTCATGCAAGTAACAAATGTGGTTAGTCCCTTCAAAGACAGCGAATGTGACTGATTTGAACTACATGTAAAAATGTAAATAAAGGAAACTTTACAACACTTACGGAAACCTTACAATTTCGATATGCAGTTTCGGTACCGTAGTTTCAATGTTGCACGAAATAGAACCTAGAAAGTGGGCCTACTGTAGCCGCGGCTAGACCACAAATGGTAATGCGAAGACCACATTAGATATTCACTCAAAAGTGAGATTTATTCTCTGCAGGTTAGGTGCGCGCTAGCCGTTTGCCACATCGCCAATGGCGAAAGCTATTTGTAGTCTAAAGTCAAAGTCATAAATGCCGTAGACACACGTTTCGGCCCATATTTTCCGCGAATTTGCCTCGATCACTCTCAAAATGCCTGACGTGAGAAAGCAACACTAAACCATTTTAATGATACCAAACTTACGTTTGTACTGCGATGTTATCCTTTTTTATGACACAATAATTATTTCTCCATGCTGACACGCCATTGGCAGAAAACGCTCTGTCGCCAAAATACTAAAACACGCGTCATAAAATGATGGTTGCCATGGCGCCGAACGTGCTTTAAACAATACATGCTCTATATTTATACCAGCCACGAGGATGCCATGGCAATTATAGAGCCTTTCATTGTCTGGGATTTAGTCTATTTGTGAAAGTGTGTCTGCTGCCAATGGAGTGTCAGCATGGAGAAATATTGTTTGTGTCATAAAAAAGGATAACATTGCAGTACAAATGTAAGTTTGGTATCATTAAAATGGTCTAGTGTTGCTTTCTCATGTCAGTGATTTGTAGAGCGATCGCAGCACAATCGCGGCAATTATGGGCCGAAACGTGTGTCTACGGTATTTATGACTTTTTTTTTTTTTATGTGGCGCAAGATTTACAGGCTGTTTTAGCAAGAATAAACGATACGTATAAGATTGGCCCATACGTGTCGCCACATTGGCGAAAACAAAAAAAAATTGCCTGGTTTTCGATCAACGATCAAAACGCGATCAAAACATATATATATATATTGCTAATGGGATTGGTGCGTGGCTAAAGAAAACTGAAGGTGTTTAGGTTCCACGAATTCACCAACAAATTGCCATAATTTACACCATAACATAGTTGTTGAACGTTAATCAGCAAGGACCAGTAGAAAGGAACACGTTGAACATTTTAAGATCGACTGCGACTGCATGTCTACATACAATATCGACTGGGTTATAGGCTAAAACGTCGCCGCGCCAACTAACATTGGTACATATTCCACCGCATATGGGTATATTTAGTTATCCCTCTACCCCTGCGGCAGACCTAGCCCCAGGGTTGAGTTGCCGAGCACGGTCGATCGCCGCGAAGATTTTTGGTCACTCGGAGCTCGTTATGCAACGACATTGGTTACCTCAAACTATTTCCATTTGTTGCGGGGATATCCACTAAATAATTATACTTACTTTGGAAATAGCAGCACAATCTAAATGGTATAAAATATTGATCAATAAAAAATAATTATAAAGCATCCATACTTACGGATTATCCCCACTTATTTGAGAAGAATCGTTGTTCAGAGTTTAATATTATCATGCGGGACTGCTCTTGATCGCGGCGAACGTACCCCACTTCCGTTTCAAAATTGTACGCGTCCTTGCCCAATCCGCCAAGTTCAAATCCTTATTAGTCGTTGCCGATGGCGTGCGCACGAGGTCGACACCCATAAGCAACGCACCCCTGTTCTGTGGCTGTAGGACGGACGCAAATCTGACAGGGCCCGTCTACTACCGTCTGTAGACGGGCTCTGTCAGATTTTCGCCCGTCCTACAGCCACAGAACTGGTGCTACGGCAGACCATGCTGGAAAAGATAACAGAGGCCACCTGGGGATAGTGAAGACATCTCTCCGCGCCAAGACATGCATCTACTGGCCAGGCATATACAAAGAGGTGGAATAACTGATCAGAAAATGTGCCACGTACGTGCTATCTGCATTCTTGTTGTCACGGCGTTTTTTCACAATTTTTTCGACACTAAAGCACCCAAATATCAATGTTTTGGTGCGGTGTCGTTTGACTGTTGATCCACCGGTTGTCTTGATAGAAACATATTCCCGCCAAAATGCTCTCATATGGTTCAATGCTAAAGTTTGAGAATTGGCTCAATATGTGAAATATTTCCAGCGGGATTGAATATAATCTGAGGCAAAAGTAGCGATTTTCCCCATTTTTGGTCCTATCTTAATTTCAGTGGTTAAGCGAACTTTGCAAAATTCCTGTGACTTTGACCTTGGACCTACATGGCCCATCTACGAACTTACCCTCACAATCCATGGCAATGCGGAATCTGTTTGTGAAGTTAGAAGTCGATATCTGAAGGCGTTCGATAGTTATTGCGAGATATTGCAAGCATACATACACACAGACATTCACGCAATTCGCTGCCTCCTGTCAACGGGTTCTATGAATCAACCGCTACAGCAAGATGAGGCATCCTTTCCTCTGTCGTGGCGGCAATTATAATAGCCAGACCTATTACAACGCTGTAACGTACTTCTATAGGAACAGTCGCTGTCTGAGCGCCGATGAAACGCTCGCAATCGAACTGTTCAAACTTTGCGCCAACATTGCAGTGGAAATGATAGTTGGCTAGTCGTCATGATATATTGTATATTGACGGCAAGAAACGACAGGTCTCGTAGACTCGTCATGCAAAATCGGCAACAACTGACAACCGCATTGTAGTATGGTCACATTTTGTGATACGCGGAAGCCTTGATTGTAATAACCGAAGTTACAAACGGTACATTGATAATATTTGACACGAAACCGTTTCTGAGAAGAATTAAAATAAAAAATATCATCGGTGCATCATTGAGTCATATATGTCGAAAAAAAGCCCCTTCTCCTCACGCACACCCAGGGCAATCACATTCTCCCCTTCACAAACCCCAGAAGGCTCTTTCCTCACATACTCCCAGAACGTCCCCCTCCCCCTACCCTTCACACACCCGGGATGGACCCAACCCCATCGAATACCCAGGACTCCCCCGTCCCCCCTCTCCCACACCCAGGACAACCACCTCGCCCCTTTACACACAGTCCAAACGGATGCTGTATTGATTGAAGGCTAGACGTCTGTGGTCTCCTCCGCAGCCCGCCGCTGCGTGGCGCGCTCACTCCGGTTGGAGCGCGCGGAGGTGAGGCTGTGGAAGAGGCTTTTTCTTCCCCCTATCCCCCACCCTCCCTCATGGTGCCACTCTACAACCCGTATCACCCTCTCTCGGTTGACAAGGTGGCTGGTGTGACGGTGTGTATAATATGTGGGACGGACAGCCGTTTGTTATGACGAGGATTCGCCTCCCCGCGTTCGCCCTTGAAGGTGAATTAACGCTCATGTATGGGAGGGGGGGGGGGGGTGGGGGGGCGACATTGTTATTGTATGCGGGGAGTTCATCTAGCATTTTAAACTGTGAATAAACAAATTTATTCTTCGCGATCTCGGAACACGCCCCCTTCCACTCCATCGTGCCACCTTCATTTAGAGTCGATATTATTCACTTCATTCAATTACAGTAATTAGTCATACATAAGAATTATTATTCATTATAGGAATAATGACGTAATATTCAGATGGCGCAACAACAAGTGTTCACCCGAACCAATTGACCAAACAATCTACTGCGGTGATTTCCCAACGAAGTGTAAATGTGACGTTTCGGCACTTGTGGTAAATCGAAGTAAAAGATATCGAGAATGTGTTTTATGGTATGACTGTGGCATTTGCTTACAAATAACAGATGCAGCATGTCGGACCCAGATAATGCGTGATATTGCGCGGTGACAGGTGTGCGCAGAGATTTCGAACTCTGGTAGGGCCCCTGAGGGGGGGGGGGGGTAGCCATGCCGCATATGTCGATTTTAATAAGAGGTCCATGTGGCATGTCGCCACAGTCTTATGTCTTATGTCGATTTTAAGCTCGCCCCAATGTCGCCTTGTCGATTTAAAAAATCGTGTAGCCGTGTCGAAAAAGTCCCTCTGGGGCCCCCTAGGGTGTGCGTGGGACGGGGCGGCGAAACGGACGAACCAGAGGTCGTCGTTCTACTTGCGTCATGCTGCATGTATACGAAGGTGCCAACGACGGCGGCGCATCTCTCTGAACGCCCCCCACGCAAGATTTGTTAATTAGAATTGCAACTTTATACTACAAACTGCATAAATAGCTGATTAACTGTTAATGTGTATGCACACGGGTTCATACATCGTCTTCTTGCTACTGCATAAATACTGTTAATTTCAGAATAAACCAGAATGAAAGAGCCAGGGGGTGACAAAATAGAGGGGCGATAAATGTTGTCGTAGCAACCGTTGGCTGCAACTGCGCACGATGCTCAGTATCCGGTAAATGATGAAACAATGCGTGACGTCACGTCTTGATTATGTGTCTGCTGGACGGTAGATAGTGGGGGGTCTCCCCTTATTAGCTTCATCAGACGAATGGGGGACCATGGTAACCGAGGGTGAGATTTCCACGAACGTAATTGATCTTCCAGTTAACGATATATTCTTTGTCAAAGGACGAAGAGGCCGAGGCACGACTTGTGTTTTCAACAATCCATGATAAGGCAATACATGGAGTCGTATTCACCAGGAATGCAATCAATCAGAGCCAATCAAGTTTTTGGTAACCAACAGTAGATTCAATTATACTCCCTGGATACAAGGACTTTTTTGCCAATGCGCATAGCGCACGGCAATTACCAAGTACAAAGAAGGTTGTGGGATAACAGCAAGCGTCACTAGAACGATCGCCGAAGGCCCAGAACAGACGCAGACTTCCGGGCCAGACTCAGAGAGGCGACGGTGGACGCTTGTGCCGTAACGACAAGGGTTTGGCACCTGACAGCGGCTTTGCGACCTTGGCGCACAAGATGTTTCCCGGCACAGCGCCGACTCGCAAAACTTCCAAGGCGAACGCGGGGAACGCGTGGCACAATCTTCAAGGTCACGTGATTAAAGATGGCGTTGCTTCCGGTCGGCTTGCTGTCGGAGACCGGTATATGTATGGATCACAACAACGTGGATGCGCGGCCAAGACGACGGGGCAAGTCGGATGTAAAATTGCCGCGGCCCAACACGCACCGAGGCGCAACCGACGGGTGACATTACCTCCCATATTACAGCCGTCCATCGTCGAAAGCGGTGATCTGGTGCTGAGGAAGCCAGGACAGGGCGTCCCCGGGGTGCAGGTCGTCCCAGGGGTACTGGGCCTCTTCCCCGGCGTACAAGGCGTCCCAAGTGTACATATTTTGTCATATGTACATGGCATTCCCGGCGTACAGGGCGTCCCAGGGGTACAAGGCGTCTCCAGGCTACAGGGCATCCCAGAGGTACCGCGCGTCCCCTGGGCACATGGCGTCGTCCCCGGGGTGCAAGGCGCCCCCACCGTACATGGCGCCCCATGTGTACAAGGTTCTTCCTATGTACAAGGCGGCCCTAGTGTACAGGGCGGGCCCAGTTTAGAGGGCGGCCCCGGCGTACAGGGTTGCCCTAGTGTACAGGGTGGTCCCAGTGTACAGGGCGGTCCCAGTGTACATGGCGGCCCCAGTGTACAGGGCGGCCCCAGTGTACAGGGCGGCCCCATTGTACAGGGCGGTCCCATTGTACAGGGCGGCTCAAGTGTACCGGGCGGCCCCAGCGTACAGGGCGGCCCTAGTGAACAGGGCGGTCCCAGTGTACAGGGCGGCCCCAGTGTTCTGGGCGGCCCCAGTGTACAGGGCGGCCCCATTGTACAGGGCGGCTCCAGTGTACCGGGCGGCCCCAGCGTACAGGGGGGCCTCATTGTACAGGGCGGTCCCAGCGTACAGGGCGGCCCCAGTGTACAGGGCGGCCCCATTGTGCAGGGCAGTCACATGGGGCTACGCCCGGCTGCTCGCGCCGTCCAAGCAAAGCAGCGTCGCGTGTCTCAACCAGATCATGGCGTCAGCCTCCAAGAGGCTCGCGGCGGCAAACCGCGCCGGAAGCACTCGGAAATCGACATGATTCGGACGGACGCGGCGGACATCCGGGCCATGATCTTCCAGCTGGACCGGCAGCTGTCCTTAGAACTGCAGAAGAAGTTACAAGATTCCCGAGAAGGGACTGGCGATCTAGGTTCTGAGAAGGACTTCGCGGCCGCTCTGGAGCCTCCAAGTTGCCCGGACTGCAAGCACGGTAATGGTGAACAGGCCGCCATGGGTACCCCGAACTCTTCTATCCCGACGCTCAACTGCAAGCACGGTAATGGTGAACAGGCCGCCATGAGTACCCCAAACTCTTATATCCTCCCGACGCTCAACTGCTATCACGGTAATGGTGAACAGGGCGCCATGAGTACCCCGAACTTTTCTATCCTCTCGACGCTCAACTGCTATCACGGTAATGGTGAACAGGCCGCCATGAGTACCCCGAACTCTTCTATCCTCTCGACGCTCAACTGCTATCACGGTAATGGTGAACAGGCCGCCATGAGTACCCCGAACTCTTCTATCCTCCCGACGCTCAACTGCTATCACGGTAATGGTGAACAGGCCGCCATGAGTACCCCGAACTCTTCTATCCTCCCGACGCTCAACTGCTATCACGGTAATGGTGAACAGGCCGCCATGAGTACCCCGAACTCTTCTATCCTCTCGACGCTCAACTGCTATCACGGTAATGGTGAACAGGCCGCCATGAGTACCCCGAACTCTTCTATCCTCTTGACGCTCAACTGCTATCACGGTAATGGTGGACAGGCCGCCATGAGTACCCCGAACTCTTCTATTCCCCCGACGCTGACGCCAGAACCCCAGTGGGCCACCGACTACGGATGCAATCTGGAGCGTTTTCCCATGCTGGATGAAGCGCAGTCTGGCGGTAGAGATGTGTACCGCCCAAAGCGCTGCTGGTGCCTCAGATGCCAGATGATGTACAGGCTTCACAAGAACGGGGACGAGTCCTTGGACGACTGGGGAGTTTACCCCTGTCACCAGTGGTAAAAATAGGGTTTTATGTATATGTACATGGTGAGTGAGGCTTCATGGGCTACATTATCATTGGGTCATTCGGTCCTCACCTATGCCATACGTAACGACCTCACCGGCGTTGGAGTCCTGAACATGTTTTGCGTGTTGTGGATTTGTTGTGTTGTGGATAATAATTGTTATAAATTTATCAATCGACCATAAGCGACGCACCTAAAAGAGAACAACACGACCAGATCGGTCGAAGCGACCAGCCGTCTGAAATCCACGGGGAGACTTAATTAGTTACTTGCTTATATCAGTTGCTTACAGATTCTCAATAACAAATGTTCAAAAATGACTGGCTGACCGCCAAGTGGAATAAGTTATATACGGTGTCTTGAATTGTCCACAGTTTAAAAACTTTAAACTTCACCGCAAATATATAAGAAAAAACATCCGTAAAATGAACATTTGCCATGATATTTCCTTGTGTACATTAAAAGAAATGACAAATCAGCCATTGACTAGTTTTGTTGTAGAACCAGTTATAAGGATGAAAGTTATAATACGATTGATTTATTTTGTTTGTATTGATGACATATATATCCCTTATTTCGTATGTTCTCCATAACGCGTATTAGCAACCGGCATGTGTTAATTACTAACAAGACTAAGGATATGACCGACTGTAAATATATTGATTAACAATTCTCTCCTGTGTTATAGCATATTTGCCCCTGGTATGGGACATCGGTGACGTCACTGGCCTTAGTGGTGTTGGCCAAAACGTCACTCCGGTCCCAGTGTGGTAGTGTTCACATTAAGTGGCTGTCACCCGCAGTCAACCCGCACTTCCGGTTTACGTCATTTCCGTTTGTGTGGAGCCACTTAAGGGCAACTGTTGACAAAAAAGTATTCATATAAAACATTTTAGCCGCGTCTTGTTGTATTTGGATTCAGTATGCACTGTTTGCACTTTAAGATTGAATAAATTTCATCACAAATTGCGTACCGATTATGTTTTGTGTATTCGGTTCTGATTATCAGAGGCTTATATAACAACATTTTCCCTGGACACGCCATGGATACTTCAGATTGTCTGACAACAATCAGTAAGCAACGTCATTCGGGTTTATATTATGTAACTACAGTTCATCTACAAAACATCTAACTACCTTATTTGATTGTTAAAGGCTGCTTGTCAACATATTTCGCTTGGTCACGGAAAGATTCGGTATCAACCAATCCTACCGAACAGAATACTTCAATATTATTTGCTAGGATCGATCGTATTTATCCCTGACATGTTAATTTGCCTTTCCGTTTATAACACGTTGTATGCTTGCATTGTCAATAATATATATTCGAGATGATCATTCTCTTTGTATTCGCTGTTTACAACCTCACAAAATAAACAGATACTATACAAAACAGAACACCATCAATTTCAATAATCCGAACGCAATTATAATGTAAGATCATAAAAACATAAATTAGGCCAGTTGTCTAATAAATGTACCACTACATTGCTATTACGATCATATTTATATACAATACGTATGCAGGCTTTGATTGCCTAATTGTTATAGTCAATATTTTGAAAAATAAATGAAAAATATCGGCCTTTTTAAACGAAAACGGTCGGGCCTAATTCAGATACTTCATATAATGTGACCAAATGTAATCTTATAATTACTGATTGCAGCGAAATTATTCTCCTGATACGATACACTTGGCACTGACCCCATTTCTGTCCAGCCAGGATGGGACAAGAGCCGTGTAAACTGCGCATCTCCCGCTCCCCCGACAGCCTGTAGTTGTACCAGAACAGGGCGGCATGCTGCGGCGGCAGGCAGCGAAAACAACGGCCAACGCATCAATTAATCATTTAGAAATAAATGCAGGATACGATCTTGTCATTACAGTTTTTCCTCTAGCTCGTTAAGGTTAATAAGCATATGCACCACTGCATGATTGATTATTTACAATGGGTTAGATGCGTATTAATTAAAGTAAAATATCTAGCACTTGATGACCTCACTATTGTCATCTATTTACTTATTTCGATCCTGCCAGTTTTATATGCACCCCATGCGCGATTCTGATATATGATATATGAGTATGTATTATCACGCAGAAATACCAACTGAATATGTTCTGACCATACATATCAATATCTATGTACCTTGACGGGTTTGACCTTGCGCTGAGCATGTCTAGAGGCGAACAGAACCTCGCCGCCTTTCTCGACATCGTTCAGCTGTTTCACGGGAAGAATAAAAACACTTTGCAAGTGAAATATGGACATTTATAAACTTTGAAATATTGACTAAAATTCCGCTACCGACATTAACCGCTAAAGGACTCCAAGATATATTTGTCGTACTAGTATTTGTCGCAGCGTGGTTCTCCGTGAACTACACGAACGCTATCGGCACCAGCCTAGGCAAACGTTATAAGATTTTGAAGTATGTCAATAACAAGCCAATTGTAGCAATAATACTTCAAGAAGGCACCTTTTCTCCCAAGTAGAGTAGATACCTTGAAAGCTTTTCTCGCCAAGGAATCTGGTTCCTCGGGCTAAAATCCTGCTTAATTGCGCTATATGACATAGATATCAAATATCAAAGCAGTATAATGCAAATGTCTTGCCATGCGTCTCTCTTTGCGTTCAGGGTCCCGAGCGACTGTGAGTTCATTAATTTGATGTGTCCATTTAATGCCGTTTTTCTTGGTGTAATTTGTATTTCGGAAACTCTAAGATTTCACGCTATATTTTACATGTGTACTTACGAAGTACAAGAAGCTGGCGAGCCTGTCTGGAGCGTGTGGAAACCTTTTGTTTTCATCCTCAGGCTGAAATGATTGTTGTAGCAAATGTAACGCATTTGCGTCATAAGTGAGATTATGCTATAATACGAAAACGAAACAGCTAGAATGAATTCATATGCCTCATTAACCAATATAAGTCATACTCGTGCACGCCACGAGTCCGTGTCTCAATTACGCATAGTACTTGATAATCAATTGTGAAGCAAACTCATCTAAGTAAGTTATGTCATTATAGTCGTTTCATTATTTCATTATATTTCATAATATCGTAAATCAATTAAACACTTACTTCCATGTGATCCATATGCAATTTCATACTTCCAGTAACTCCATAGGTCATCACCTATAAATTGAGCAGTCGTCCTATTTTAAGCACAGTTTCTAATGTTTTGCAACCCAATTTCCAAACTGTTTTCCGTTATTTATTTACTTGGTTATTTTTCCTTTCCCTAAACCAACTGTTTGGTTATATCGGTTTTAAGTTCCTTCGACCATGGACCACGATCTCCATGACAACCTCTGTCAGCAGCGTTAGCCTAAGGAACTCAGCGACCCCTAGTGGCTGGAGCATGGTAATACACCTGTAGATTGCTCTCCGCCGTGTTTTTCTCGACCACCAGGCCAGTTATGTCGGATATCCGTTGAGACAATGACGTCACTTGGGCGTCTTTGTCGTCTGCGATGAGGACGCTGTAATTATATGCATAATTATAGTATAAGACCGGTCTTGCAATAAAAACTGTCCTCACGACGAGTCTGCTTCCAATACCCTGGAGGAGCCGGCCCGGTAGCTCAGTGGGCTAGAACGCTCGCCTTGAGTGATCTGGCCACCTGATAGCCTAACGGCACGTGGGTCGGTGGTTCGAGCCCCACTGTGGCCATGTCTGTGCGGTCGCAGGATAAAGATCCCATGTCCTTCCTCGCAAAGAGTAGGGGTTTACCCCCGGGAACATGGCTCTACTCTCCCTTCCTTCTCCCATTGACGCGATATGACCAAAAGTGGTTAAAGCGTCCTGAATGTACAACCAACCAACCATCCAATGCACCGGAGAAAATAATCTATATAGCGTCGATGCTTGAATATAAATGAAATGAATTGCTGTTTAGGCTACTTTTGTGCACACAAGGGCTAAACTGAGCCAAAAAACGATGAAGACTGTATGGCTGAAATGTGTCCCAGATTAAGCGCCCAGGCCTAACTTCCAACCCAAGACCTCAGCACAGTGCGCAAGGTTGTTGGCATCCGTCTGTCTGCGAAAGACGATGGAATTGGAGCTTTTGTTTTGTCAGCTTAATTACGTAGTAAGATTTGTTTCGAGGCATTTTTTTTGGTTCATTACTAAATAAACCTACCTGGGAACGACAGAGCTTATCACAGTCGTGATCTGTCGTTTGGTCTAGGTTTATACTCACTGGATGCCTTGATTGGCGCCAACAACTATATCACGAAGGCCCCATTCGATAGTTTTATTGTCGGATTTCTTCATTTACCAGTTAACTTACCTTTCTCCAAGGAGCTTCTTCGTATATGTTTGCGTTCCATTTGGGGGCACAACGTCGCTAGTCATCTAAAGCAAGTTAGAACACCAGTGACAATACTGCATGAAGGTAATTGCGTTTCAGATAGATGACGTAAATAAAGCCAGACAAAATTTAGATAACTGGGAGGCATATTTAGGCTACTCAATGCACATAACTGTTGGTAAACGAGTTGTGGATATCATATTGTGGTGTCTGAAAACGGATATTGGTGATGTTCTCGTAAATATCTGTGTCACTAAAGCAGAAGTCATTGGGTAGGTTTTGAGTTATGTTTTGTCGCTATGCTCAGGCATCGCGATATAATAGCTGGAACTGCATATTGTCGATATTTTTGCGATAACTCTCACACCCCAAGACCCCCACAGCCTGACAGAAATGTCAGCGGCTTTAGCCCCCATCCGTTCGACTGTATCCCGTGAAGTGGGCGCGTGGTAAACAAAGCTTCTCACCAGTGAAATAGCTGTCTTCTTCAAGAAAGCAGCTGCGGAATCGGATATGACGTCATAGAAGAGGGTTACGAAGGGTTCTACGTTGAGGATTTCTTCCTTGTACCTGATGTAGGGCACTGCGCTGCCGTATCTATGGCGACAAAATCCGTCCGGGGCACCACCCACCTGGCGTCATGGCGTCAACTATTATAACTCTCAGTGGCACCATAACTCTCAGTGGTACTATAACTCTCAGTAGAAATATAAATATCAGTAGCACTATGACTTTCAGTAGTACTATAAACTCTCAGTAGTATAATTATACCTATCAGTAGCACTATAACTTACAGTAGTACTATAACTCTTAGTGGTACTATAACTCACAGTGGCAGTAAATCTTTCAGAAGTACCATTACTCTCAGTAGTATTATACCCATCAGTAGCAATATAACTTACAGTAGTACTATAACTGTCAGTGCCACTATAAATTTCAGTAGTAGTATACCTATCAGTAGCACTATAACTTACAGTAGTACTATAACTCTCAGTGCCACTATAAATTTCAGTAGTAGTATACTTATCAGTAGCACTATAACTTACAGTAGTACTATAACTCTTAGTGGTACTATAACTCACAGTGGCAGTAAATCTTTCAGAAGTACCATTACTCTCAGTAGTATTATACCCATCAGTAGCACTATAACTTACAGTAGTACTATAACTCTCAGTGCCACTATAAATCTCAGTAGTATTATACCTATCAGTAGCACTATAACTTACAGTAGCACTATAACTGTCAGTGCCACTATTAATTTCAGTAGTAGTATACCTATCAGTAGCACTATAACTTACAGTAGTACTATAACTCTCAGTGCCACTATAAATTTCAGTAGTAGTATACCTATCAGTAGCACTATAACTTACAGTAGCACTATAACTTACAGTAGTACTATAACTCTCAGTAGTATTATACCTACCAGTAGCACTATAACTTTGAGTAGTACTATAAATCTCAGTAGTATTATACCCATCAGTAGCATTATAACTTACAGTAGTACTATAACTCTCAGTGCCACTATAAATTTCAGTAGTAGTATACCTATCAGTAGCACTATAACTTACAGTAGTACTATAACTCTCAGTGCCACTATAACTCTCAGTGCCACTATAAATTTCAGTAGTAGTATACCTATCAGTAGCACTATACCTATCAGTAGCACTATAACTTACAGTAGTACTATAACTCTTAGTGGTACTATAACTCACAGTGGCAGTAAATCTTTCAGAAGTACCATTACTCTCAGTAGTATTATACCCATCAGTAGCACTATAACTTACAGTAGTACTATAACTCTCAGTGCCACTATAAATCTCAGTAGTTTTATACCTATTGTTAGCACTATAACTTACAGTAGTACTATAACTCTCAGTGGCACTATAACTCTCAGTAGTATTATACCTATCAGTAGCACTATAACTTACAATAGTACTATAACTCTCAGTGCCACTATAACTCTCAGTGGCACTATAACTCTCAGTAGTATTATACCTATCAGTAGCACTATAACTTACAGTAGTACTATAACTCTCAGTGGCACTATGACTCTCAGTAGTATTATACCTATCAGTAGCACTATAACTTACAGTAGTACTATAACTCTTAGTGCCACTATAACTCTCAGTAGTATTATACCTATCATTAGCACTATAACTTACAGTAGTACTATAACTCTCAGTGCCACTATAACTCTCAGTAGTAGTATACCTATCAGTAGCACTATAACTTACAGTAGTACTATAACTCTCAGTGCCACTATAACTCTCAGTAGTAGTATACCTACCAGTAGCACTATAACTCTCAGTGGTACTATAACTCTCAGTGGTACTATAACTCTTAGTACTTATTGTTTCGTACTCCTTGCCTTGTAGGAGTGAACACACATTTTCTCGATGGGTCCCACAGCCTTGAAGCCAATATCGTCCGTCAGTCTATGTGCGTTGCCGCTTCTTTTGCCATATGAGGCAATTAGTCGCTCGGCTTGAATCGTCAGTTTAGCGGTTGTTTCGTCATTTGGGTCTGCAAATGTACATAGCGTATCTCATATGTATACGTATCTACTGTTTCAAATATTATAGGTAACATTGGTACGAGTAGTCTATTTACAAAGTCTATTCATGGTGTACCAACCAGCTCAAATGGAAGGATTCACTTTCCCTCCCAATATACAGTTACATTTACGCTGTTAACGTTTTGTTCAGTTTTTAGGAAACATATATATATTTTACATAGCAACACCATCATGTTACTCAGCAATTCTAGCTATAATATTTAACTTATTTAACCAAACGATTCCACAAAGATTTATTATGCAAGTTTAGATAAGCAGTTCAGCAGTTTACCTATTTTCAAGGAGAGACACAAGAACATAGGGTTATAGTTGTCTAATTAGGGTCCTTTTAAGGAAGGTATGACTTATCATGCATGTCTTTA
This sequence comes from Arenicola marina, assembly GCA_964019135.1. Classification (NCBI taxonomy): domain Eukaryota; kingdom Metazoa; phylum Annelida; class Polychaeta; family Arenicolidae; genus Arenicola; species Arenicola marina. The sequence continues at coordinate 39,224,887 of OZ025251.1, read as the reverse complement.
TGTTCAAAGGCAAAAAGAGATCCAAATAGAAAATATGTTCGTATGAGCATCTCTAGAGACGTAATTAATGTAATTAAGTGATCCCTACCGATGTCCTCAGCCCCTTCGGCCGCATTGAGGGCCTCGGCGTAGTAACCAACCTAATGCGACACAACATAGAAATATTATTCTCACGTATTTATTCTTAATTAATATAATCGTGAAAAAACCATAACCACACATGCTATTGGTAAATGCACTAATATGTAGATATGTATCTTTTTATGCTAGCATATATATCCGGACAGTTGCCGCAAGTTTCTGTGTTTAGACCGCTTGTTGCCAACAGTTAAACGGTAGGACCACTGCCACACAACAAGGCGAACGCTGATTAGCAAGGTGGCATTGTATTCAAAATAACGAAAGTGAGACCTATCGGCACAAATGAGAGTAACGCGATTACGATCTGACCACCAATGTCCATCAAAGGCATGAACATATAGTGGCAAAAGCAAGACGAATAAACACTGGACCATGAACTAAATATATCTAAATATAAACTGATACTCATACATATTCAGGATGCTTTAATCACTTTTGGTTATATCGCGTCAATGGGAGAAGGGAGGGAGAGTAGAGCCATATCCCCGGGGGTAACCCCCTACTCTCTTCGAAGAAGGACATGGGGTCTTTATCCTGCGACTGCAGAGACATGGCCACAGCGGGGCTAGAACCATCGATCCACGCGCCCCATTAGGCTCTTAGGTGGCCAGAGCACTCACAATGAGCGCTCCAGCCCACTGAGATACCGGGCCGGCCCCATACTCATGCTGGAATCCACACCTGTGTATATATCTTAGACATCCGGAGAAGAGCCGTCTTGTTGAGGTCGGCGCTTACATCCGGGTGTTCCGACGTCTTCCGGTACCAGCCCATAGCTGACTTCGGATGGACCTGGCGTTCAGCCTCTTTGCCCAGGGCGACCGTGACGTCGGGCGTGAGACGCCGCCCCCCAGGGACCCCTGCCATGACCCCGCTGGAGAGCCTCTTGACGGACAACCCGTGTAGATACTGGGCGGAGACGAAAGCAGTCAAAGCGCCGCTGAAGTCCTCACCCGTTGGCAACTCCAGTCTCGCGGAGGACAACTTCCGGTTTACCACTGTGTTTGGGATCAAAATAATGTTGCAGCTGAGTTGGAGATGGTCAACCGGCTGGAATGGTCAGTGTTTGGCTTATCAATGACAATGTCATTGTTCGTAATCATAAAGACCAATCGGAAATTGGCCTCAGTGCATACAATAAGAACTTATAGCACATTAAATAAATCTTAAAATTTTCTTCGATTTTAAATACGCTTCCAGCTCATTGTACGAGTCGTATAACACGGACCCTGTCTGGACGACTCTGCGTCCTTCATGAGTCTCCATGAAGTGTGCCAGTCGGACAGAATCTGGAGCTGGTTGATTGGGTGTTCGTGGTACGCCACCGTCGAACTATTGGTCGGCCTATGACCTTCATCATCTTCCGTTGCTTTCCGCTTCTCCAAGACTTCAATATGGCTGGCAAAGCAAGTAAGAACAATACTAGATATACCCTGATTTGGGACTAGGAGGGTATGATGTTGATTGTCGTGCTCAAAAGGAACATATTGCAAAAAATATCCAGGAATTGAAGTGAACGTCGAGGAGTATGCCTGGGGGGGGGGGGGGGCTGTTAGGAGGGAGATCTTAATATGTTTCAATGTTTAAATACAACCGAATGGTCCAACTAGACTCTCTAACTAATGATGATATATCTTTGAAATGTTGCAAAAATATTGGTTAAGGACGCTTTGGCACAATATTGCTTTTAGTATTGTGTCGATATTGGCTGCTACATGGGTTCTGTAGTACGTGATGGAACTCTCGCGATGCATTTTGCGACTATTTCTTTGATACACTATAGGCACCATAACGCTGCCTTTAGCTATGGTCATTCGGCCCTCATATGCATATTATCTATTTACGTCAAATGAAATCGGTATAGTCCTATGAGTGAGAATAACTTACCTATTAAGACGTTCCACTCGTTTAGATTCTAATGCCAAATAGGTTTTCATCGCTTCCAGCAGTGTGTCTTCCTGATCTGCCAACCGTCCAATTTTATGTATCGACATATGGTGATGACCTCCAACTAAACAACCAGTGAACATAAATAAACAACAAAGTGATAACATCGTCCCAATCTTCATTTCCTTTCTTTTCCTTCGGGTAAAAAAAGAAGAAAAAAAACTAATTCGCAGCATAAAGTAAGATTCTCGACGTTGTGTTGAAAGACATAACCAGTATCCGTTAAAGTCTACCTCAGCAGCGAAGCAATAATGCACAGATCACGTCCGATGATGCCCATAGCTTAACTCATTGATTACCATGGCAAAGACCAGGTGTTACTTTGGGATATCGCCACGTTTTTTGGTCACGATCAGGCATGTTCTTTGTCCGCGACATGTACTGGTGATACTGGGTACTGCCATGGCAACCCCTCCAGCCACCTGTTCATACAAATCCGTGTGTTCGTCAAATAATTATTTTGTGAATTAGACTGGCAATTTTAACGTCCTTTAATGTTCAGTTATCTATGGTTCACGACGTCTTCTCAACGCTGGATCCATCGATGGCGCCATTTTTTTCACCCTGCATTGGTGTGAAGCGTTAGTTTATTTTAATGTGGAAACATTGCGCAAACGAACACGAAAACAGTAGCGGGGAAAAGGTGGATAAATATGTAACAAATTGTTTAATTGTGAATTAAACATCAAAATTACTGGGATCTAAAAAATTTATCAATCAACCTCAAGTGCCAGTGAGGAAGAAAAACAAATACAGTTGACGAATGATTCATTGATACAATACTGAGATTGGTCCGAACAGATCTTTTCTTTAAGAAGGTAATTATGTTACATATTTGTGAAACTATCGCTTTTGGAAGATGCCCAAAGCCACCATTAACACCTAATGCAGTGAATACAACTTCGTGAACCTATGACATAGCATGATATACTTCCACACCTATCATTACACTGACACGCTTTCAAACATATAGTTTGGCGCTATCTAACGATGAATGTTCAATATTGAATGATGCTGCGAGGGACAACAAAAGACACTTTCTGAGATTAATTGCTATCGCGCGCACGCGAAAAAGCACAATTGTGTTTGATCTGCATTTATCGGGTTTGAGTAAGGGAGTAAAATGGGTGACACACAAAACTAATGTTTCATGGACACGGATAACCCACGTAGCTATATTGATTATGAGCGATTAAAAAATAATGACTTCCAAATAGACTGAATAGAACAGCCCGTCACCCGGCCAACCCAGCGAACTATACAAACATCACAGACTTCACCGCTTGATTAGCAAATTCTGATGGCTTGCGTTAACAAAGCGCAATCTAACACGGCGGACACTGCCATCATACCGTCCATAGATACGGGACTGGGGCCAGCATAGTTCACACATGCTTCCTAATCGACAAATGGCCTCCTTTTCATGGACTTAACCACTAATGGCACAAGGCCGTAATTGGGTCACATCATCGGTCGATAGCTTCCTTGCGCAATGGGCATCTGTATTGGTATAGATATAGGCCTATTTGACATCCATTTGTATCATCAGATCAAGGCCTTGCAAGTAAACGTTTCTTCATGGTTTTATCTATGTTGATAGTTGGTAGTCAAGGCAACCAGGTAGCATTGCTGTCAACACTTATCCGCCAAGTCTGATATGTTACATCGCTGCACATTTCGAGGTGTATTTCAGATCATACCGCCGGGTATACCATTTAACAACTTCTTCGGATTCTGCCTGCATTTTTACCCCCCCCAAAAAACCTGAAATCAGAAGGGAAAAATACGTATTTAAAATACGGATAAAATAACGAAGAACATATATAGGCGATCCCATGATGCACCGCGCCAGGCGTGCGCTAGTGATGCTGATGGTGACATGCCTCATGACACCACCGAACACGGCGCAGCACTTCAACAATCCGGAATCAAGACCAGTTAGTCTAGTCTTCAATCCGAGCAACTACACAGGGGATGCATCCCCATCTGAGGAGGAACCGCCGAGAGATCCCGAGTCCCTGGCCGATCCCGTGTCCCCGGGCGATCCCGAGTCCCCGGACAATCCCGCGTCCCCGGGGGATCCCGAGTCCCCGGGCGATCCCGAGTCCCCGGGGGATCCCGAGTCCCCGGGGGATCCGGGTCTGAGACAGCCTGGCGGGGAGGAGTCTTCAGTTCTGCTGCCCATTGATGACCGCGGGATGGGTGCCGGAGAACCCGAGGAGGGAGCCACTGCAGGGTGGATTCCGAAGCCTCGTGAGTAAAGATTAATATTAATCACGAAAGGCGTGTGAACGTTCTATTTTGTATTAATATTGGTACACTATTGTTATATATTTTCCTCTTCTTTATATAATATTTTCATTACATTCTGTGCATCATCTTTCATTGTACTTTACATATCACTTTGTATTGCATTTGACATATCACTTTGTGTTGCATTTTATATATAATTTTATATGATATTTTAAATATAACTTTTTATGATATATTAGATTTAACTTTTTATGATATTTTATATATAACTTTTTATGATATTTTATATATAACTTTTTATGATATTTTATATATAACTTTTTATGATATTTTATCACATCACTTAATATATATTGTTTATTTATCACTTTTTATTATTGTTTAAATAATAGTTTGGGTTTTTCACTGATACGAATCTTTTCCTGAATATGTTGGCATTGTCTAAGACATTTGCCTTCTTTTCATTAAACGATAATATTTCCTCATAATTGTTAAAGTCGGTTCGAGGGTCAGCGTACAATAGACAAGGTTTATCCTGCCTTTTTTTTTTTTTATAGTTAACCATCCGACATCTTCTCTCATCCTGACGATAATAAATGGAGACCCAGTCCCAATATGTCAAGAGGCGAATTGCCTTGGCAGGTGCCAGGGTGCGCGTACATTGATATGGTCCGACCATCCCTGCTATTGTGATGACATTTGTAGCGTCCGTGGCGATTGTTGCCTTGACTACCGCGATGTATGTTTCCCCAGCGGAAGCGTAAAAGAAGCTGTCAAAGAGAAAACGGGGCTGAGTCCACACACCGGAAGTGATGCATTGCCTCCGGATCTATCGTCCGAATACGTGGAGGGCTCTGGGGAATCACGTGACGACGGAAGCCTGATAGAAACCGATCGATCTGGATCAGACGTTATGGGATCTGGGTATCTGGATACACCGGATGACGATGGTGGAGATCCCATGGAAGATGTCGTGAAGAAGTATGATATATCATTGGACACCCTGAGCGATATGATCTCAACGTCCAGCCTCATGCAGTGCATGGATATATCTCACGATAAATACGGAGCAGGTATGTCATTCCTAACCGTGGCGAAGTGTCCTCCTTCCAGTCAGGATCCAGACGGAGATCCAGAAGGAAAATGTCGGTCCGCTCCGTATCCAGATTCCATCCGAACCGTTGAGGAGTTGATGGAATTTTCTCCGGTATGGACTGGCGGGTTGCTCTTCAGGAACGTCTATTGCGCGCAGTGTTACTACCACCACAACAATAACACCGAGCTGATCCAGAACGTGACCTATTTACAACCAGGATTCATCTGTTTAGAGGAGCATACAGCGCAAATAAGCCTACTTGAGGCATCCGGGGAACTGCAGAAGGTCGTGACATATGGGACAACTCATTGCCATCTGGACTTCCAAATCCCGCCGTCGCTGACAACTCCAGCGCGTTTACGATGTAGAACGGATATGGTTGCTACTTGCCCTGATTATAGCAATAGCAGCAGTAACGACGCAGCCACGCCTTTAGATCAATCCCTGTGCTCAGCATATTCGGCAGAATTTCTGCTGGAGTCCAAGACCTTTAAGAATCCCCATTGCGCGATCTGCAATGGTCGCGACATCTCAGATATGAGAAATCTAGGATGTGTAAGTCGTAGAAGTGGAAGCTCCGTTGGGGGGCATGATGATACGGAAGCCAAGATTCCCAGCTTTGGGATACTTCTGGATTTGAACTCGCATTCGGGTGTGCAGGCGGCAGGCAAGCCGAGAATCGTGTCTGGATCCAGCGGCGTTGCCCGGTGCACTGGGGACCGGTATCTGGATTTAGAGACTGAGTCCTGTATTGGAAATGAATGCTCCCGTGCAGAGGTCCAATTGGGTGGTGAGTGTGTCCAGATCGGTGTCACAGTCCCTCAGATGCTGTCAGCTCGGGGTGCTCCAGTTGTGACCGTTACCATGGGATTCAACAGCACTGTGGGACTGAGTTATGGCGAAATCCACGTATTGGGAATAGAAATAATAGAAGCGATGTCCATGGGTGATTGGTTAATATTTGAAAAACCGCTCGAGAACTCGTCCTTGTCACTGGGGGAATGGAGTAGCGATAAGGCGAGTCGTGTCCTGGTAGCGGAGTTCGTTGCTGGGCCTGGTGTTAATATTACGGACATGTCATTACAGATGATACGCTTCAAAGGTAAGGAAGTTGTACACATGTTGAGCCAGATGGCGACACCATCGCTTGTATTTCTCGAGGTTTCCAATCATCGGGCCAATCATACCGGCGATATGAGCTGCGAATTTGGCACGTTAAACGTCATCACTCAGTCAGATCCAGAAACAGACATGCTATCTATAAATAACACCACACTGGCCTTCGCGCCGGCGTTAACTAATGTCCCTGTGATCATTACATGGTCACCAAAAGGTTCAAACCTCAGTCCTAACACCACACAATGGCAATACACCCAGACGGCTTTCGTTTGCCAGGCTGAAATCTACACCTGCGACCGGGTCGTTATGGCGGAAGCGGCCTATAACGTTACAGATGGCGGCAATGTTGCATTTAGTTATAATTCCGCGCAACACGTGGTCCGACCATCGCAATATGCCGTCCTCACTGTTAATAAAACTCTAGTGGCTTGTCTCTCGAATGATACGTATACCACCATTGGTACAGATGCACCTTACGACGTTCAGGCGCTGGTCCAATCAGTGCTCTCCCTCAGCCTGACCGTCTTGTCCTTGGTGGCGTTGTTCGTGACTGTCCTCACGTACGCCCTCTTCCCGAGTCTGCGCATGACGGCAGGCAAGGGCATCATGAACTTGTCCGTCGCCATCTTTCTCGGCCAGTTCCTGCTGCAGTTTAACTTCCTGGGGTTGGAAGGGCCAGCAGGGGACGACGACGACCCGGGTCGGAATGCCGTGTGTATGGCGCTCGCCGCCGCCACGCACTTCTCGTGGCTGGCTGTCTTCGTGTGGATGTGCGTCTTGGCATTCGATATCTCTAGGACGTTCACCAATCTCAAGACGAAGGCGGTGCACAGCGCAGCCAGATTCCGGGTTTACCTGGCCGCGGGGTGGCTTATCCCAGCCGCCTTCGTTATCACTTGCGTCGCCGTGGATCTGACCTCTAACCTAGGGTTTCAATACACGTCCGCCCACGCCTGCTGGCTGGCGGGCGACGCCCTCATATACGCCTTCGCTGTCCCCATTGGGCTGATTCTGTGCGCCAACCTCGGGTTCTTCCTGGCCACAGTGGTAGCCCTGTATCGGGCCACACAGCTGACGAAGATCGCCAAATCCGATCGCAAAGACCGCAATACCTTCGCCATCTACGTCAAACTCTCAACCATCATGGGGTTCAATTGGCTTTTTGGGTTTCTCGCCAACGTCGAATCTTTGGGCTTCTTCGTCTATTTCTTCATCGTCCTAAACTGTCTGCAGGGGGTCTTCATCTGCCTGTCTTTTGTCTGTAATAAGAGAGTTCTCGGTCTGTATAGGGTTAAGTTCTGTGGCGCGCAGTTGGCAGAGACGACCCAGTCAACCAATGCCACCCGGTCCACAAGCGTCAGTCGGGGTGACAGTGAGACGGCTCCTTCTGCTGAAGCCAAGTGATGCCAACAGGCTCAACTCTTTATTCACTTTATTCATGACTCAATATTTTAGTTAATAACATTTTATGACCTAATTAGCTAAAGAATAATTTATTTATGTCACTAAAAAACGCTATGGCCTAAAATCGTTTAGTCTCAGTAGTTTGCAATATAAACTCGCATGAGTACACCTAACTCTGTGACGTATTACCCAACCTAACTCTCTGTACACAGCAGCACAGTAGTACACATAGCCTTACATCAGATGGGAATTCTAATACAAGGACATTGATTTTCGGGATATAATTTGGTAGTTCTCCCAAACATTGCGCATTGCATCATGATAACTCAACACCGTATTGTCGGACTGTGCATCTCTATCACAGGGCGCATTTCTATGGTACCCCGGGTGTATCCCTACGGTGGACCGAATACGCACATTACGCATCGGTTCACCGCCCGACACTTCTTTCACCCGAGTATGGATGCGCGCGCATGCATTCGGTATGCCGATGTGCCCCGTTCTAAACAGCACGGCGCATTCGAGAGAAGATGGCGGCTGATTGAAAGGTGATGAAGAGTAGGTTGGTTCCAGTGCCTTAATGTGCACCGGATGTGAACGGTGTTTGCATTTCATTGGAATAGCCATATCCCTATCGGCATACTCGGAAGTTCCCTGTCACGTGTTGCGGGCCCGGGGCGGGATACCGAACCTGGCCCAAAGAAATGCGCCCACAGACTACCACAACGGGGGCGCGTTATGCCGACTTCATCAACAGTGAGGCAGCAATTCTCTGGATCTGTCTGCACCTGACGGTATCTCGTCGCACCATTGCAATGTTGATTGCTAAATGGTGAAAACCTCCAACCCTGGATCCATTCCTGCTTTCATCGCTACAGGTTTTCAGCATATTTAAGCCGTATCCGTTTCATCTAGCTTTCTGTGCAGGACTGACTGCACAGCTCATGTAGCACACCTAGCTTGTGCTTCTGGTAGTTCACTACGCTAAGTTCTTTTTACATCGGTTTATTTTAATAGACTGTCCCAGTCTACAGCATCTTGGTTCGTGTTTGACATTGATTCTCGGATTGCAAGGCAAAAAACGTCCGTTCCCGTCTGCCCTCCCACGTCATGTCCTTTAATGTTTGCGCAGACGAGACTCGCTTTGTTATCGACCAAAATGGCATAGAGGCAGAACCGGGCTTTCCTATTGAACTTTCTCACGGTGACCTATTTGCGAGGAGCATCATTTTATGAAGCAAACCTGCGACCGGGTGTGTTGAGTCTGAAGGAAAGGATAAGGATAACAAAAAAGTTACCCCTGCATAAGAATACATGTGATATTTATCTAATTTTACTTATACATTGTAGGCGCCTCGATATTCCGCTTTTTATTACTTGTGCTCTTATACAAATATGCGCATGTAAAAGGTGCCACGAGAGTGGGTCATATGGGGTCACAGATATAACCTTTAAAATGGTGTAAAGTGTTTATAATACAGGCTTGAAGGGCCGCAATGCTTGGTATTTAACTTCAATGTCAATGTATTCTATCATCGCAAGAAATATATATATATATATATATATGGATATATCCGATTTGATACTTAATAATAATAATAATAATAATATACATAATAAGATATATAATAATATAAGGATATTTATGGCGTTTGGAGGATGCATAATAGCATAATAACGATAGTTAAATGTATATAGAAATATAATGTTAACGTGAACGACATTAAAGGCCGTATGTAAAGATCACACAAAAGGGATTACTGTGGTAAATCATAAGAGCAAGTAATACATGAGCTATACTGAAGCAATGGTTCGCACTGACTGACGACCATTCGTCTTGCAGTCGGGCGGCATTTTATGTCTATCACGACACAAGGTATATGCTTGGGCGATATAACTGCCCCATTATTAATTATGAATAATTATTATTAATTATTACGTTCTTAAGAGGACAATGAACGAAAATTCACCAAATTACAACGAAGTGACCTGTTAGGGAGTGACTTTTTCTAGTTTCTACGCAGTGTTTTCGTGTATGATATATAGTCGCACTTAAAAGGTGTCAAGTGTCATTGTAATGTATGTGACTCGGCTTTGTCGTGAATAAAATCTATGTAGTTGCATGGAATGTTAACGTGTTGCGACTCTATTCAAATACACCTATTGTACCCCCCGTCGTGGGTGCCATCTGAACTGCGCTACTTTCTTGCATGCAGTAGTTTAGCGCTTTGTTCTGGTTGTGAGTTGTGCGTGGGGTCGATTTCATTCCCCAGTAACCATGCTTTCGCTAAGGTCACCCATGGATATTCGCTGATTTCTAGATACAGATTCCGATGAAAGGATAATATGTGCATCTGATCTTACGCTGATTTGTGAGATAAAATATTTCATAATCTCAGAGGAAGGCCAGACAGTTTTAGTTACAATTTTGACTGTCACATGTCTTGATCGATCTTTGTTACTTACCAATAATTGGTGTATACTAGCCTTGAACATTTCTTTCAACTGTTGCAATTCAATCGCCGCAAAAGTTAATGGACACTTTTCTTCGTGTAAGTGTCCATTGTTCATCATTATCTTCAACATACCTTGACGCTAATTATCATGATTAAGCTCTACTTATTGTGTTCTACCGGGAGATTTGCGCCCCAATGAGATTCGCATCTCGTGGCGAAATCTACCATTGAGAATCCTTTTTATCTGAATCTATTAAGTCTTATCTGAATCTCTTATTTGAATCTATTATCTGATGCTTCTGACCTGAATCGCGTAATTGGAAACGTCATCTGACAAAATGATCCATCTAAGGCCACATACATGTATTTTGCTTGTAGAACTCATATATTTATGTCCGCGTTAACTCGGTGCAGTTGCTGTTGACTGGACAGGATTTGAATTAGAATACGTTATGGACCTACTGGGCGCGATTTGGGTTACGTATACATGTTAATTGGGCACCGGGAGTTGAGAGGGGAAGGATTAGGAGGGGCGTTGATTCTAGCCTTTCAACCGCTTCAGAGTATGGTAAGCCACAAAAAGAGAACAAGTGAAATGTCACTTTTGAGCGACACCCCATTGCATTTCGGGTACGCATCCCGTGATGCCTCACTGCGCACTCGCCGCTTAGAACGGCAAACATCAAAGAGCTGACGACAATTCTATCAGACCACGTGGTACGCAGTCTGGTACCCCGCGCCAGCAACCCCCACCCCCCCCCCCCCCTTCCCCAGCCACGGAACGGCCTGATCTCATCGATGGCGGAAAAAACATCAATCAGTGTACGAACATCAGGTGCGGTCGTTGACTTGATATTCTCAAGGTCTCCAGATTGCCAATATTCACATAGTACCTTCATGAAAGTGTTCTGCCACTTGCGTTTTGTTAGGTCGGGTCGTAGCTAAACAATCCTTCCCCTTTGAACCTCATCAAATAATGTATTTTAAACATGGATGCTGCGTATTCCCATATTATAGGTATATTCTGATTTGGCCCGACTCTTTGGCATCTTTTATCCACCGAGCCTGGGCTGAGGTATCACATATGGATCAAGGTACAACAGACATATACCGCAGCCCCTAGCGGAGAGTTTGTAGAGCAGAGAGTGCTGCATAGCGTTCCAAGCTAATTGATTGTCACTCATTGGCCGATGACAGTCCTGCTTTGCGGGCGATAATATGTATGCTTTGAATAAGCTAACAAAATTATTTAGGTGGAGAGAGGGTTCCATTTTGAATAGAAGGGGTCTAGCTCTTCTTGTAAGCAGGTGCCCATAGACTACCCCCGATGGACAGGCAAGATTTGGCTTAGTTTGAAAATGTTCATTTTAATTTTAAAATGGAAGGAAGCGAAATGAGCCCGGCCGCCTTAGTCTGCCCCCCTCCGTGCACTAACCTCGCTCTGACAGTGGTACGGCTGCCTGGCGGGGGGTCGCCGTGGTGTGTGCTGTTTAAACACGCTATATATATATATATCTGCACGGCCGAAACTCAAACAGCCTTGTCGCCAGATTCAATAGCATTGAAGTGCCCTATGTCCTCCGCGGGCCGCCTTCGCGGTATGACTCATCAAGCGCCCTGTCTGTAAGTCTACTCGTTGTCGCCGTGTGGCGCTGCAGATGGCGCATATCGAGAAAGAGTGGCTGCGGGCTGAGAAAAAAATCCACACGTGAACTCGCTCCGTTCCGTTCACCAACCGCCCTCTACCCGGTGGAGAACCAATCTGCATGCGTTCGTTCGCAGGCGGCATGCGCACAGATGCAGCGTTCTTGTTCTTGTCTCATGGTTTGTCTCATCCAGATGAGACGACGACAGGCTTAATATGACTGTATACAATATGACTTTGCGCTAATAATATCGTTCCTCAACTTCAAAAGACAGAGGACCACATAACTTTAGCATAATATATGATGGATTCAATGCTGTAATCGAATGAATACTTACGAACGAAGAACGGAACCTGATGAAGTATTTGCTGGATACGCACTTTCATTCAAACAGGATACGTTCACCACTGTACGAGTAATTACAAGTCAATAATATTTAATCATGGCACGAGAGAAGCCGGCGAAGGTCAATGGAAATAAACATGTGTCTCAAGCCCGAGCTGAAGCCGATGGGGTAAGTTTTCCCTGCATAATATCTCCAATGCATCATTAATGACTTTAACATTACCAAAGCCTCTTAGTACTAATATCTTTGACATTACTCAGCAACCCTTGGGGTGACGAGGTAAGTGTATTTAAATCAGACGAAAACATTTGATCCGTTGCAAGTCGAATCATGGCGAATAAGGCCACTGCCATATTAACCTTTAAACAATAAACATCTAGGTTCTATATCATATATACACAACAAAAAGTATTTGTCAGATTATAATCGTGTTCCAAATCATGTTCACACTTGGAAGAAGATTATTTGAAGGGCACATGGAATACAAAACTATGCGGTAGTAGTTCATTATTATAAGGGGTCTAGAAGGGGTGGGGGGGGGGGGGGTCAGTGTCGATTTTTTCGAAATTCTCAGTGTCGAATGATGATTTTTCCCGTCGATACGTATCGTTTTTTGGCTAAGCTCAGTGTCAAAAATCTATGTCGATGTCGCTTTTTCAGATCCGTAGTGTCGACATTTGGGGGTCAATGTCGAATGTCGCTTTTTTAAATATGCCGGTGTGGCGTTAGGTTTGACCACTAATCTGAAGTTTACGAATGACGGTAATAAGCATTAGATAGTGATCGTTAAGATGCAGCCATCATCGTGCAATTTTCAAATTAAAGTTTGCAATATGATTATGAAAAATTCAAAAGCAATTCTCACGTTTGAAGTGTTACGTGTCTCGAAATGTCAGGGCAGTGACCACCAGGGTATAAATCTTGCCGGGGTGAAAACGTCGTGGCTTTCCCCTTGCACACCTATTGGTGTCAGATGTGACGTTACGTATCTCGACTGGCTCATAGCCAAATGGAATTAATTCATGAACATGTTTCTGAGTAAATAAACGCGTGAAGATTCCAAGTGGACAGTTGTAACCCAGTCTTTTGAACAAGAGTTCGTTGAAAGCTCTGGAGTGGCGCTCATGTGGACAGGTAAAGCAATATGACATAAATCAACAAACCGCAAGCCAACATGGCACATACCAAACCTCTGTTGACTACTGCGAATGGCGCGGTACTTTTACTTCCAATTTGAATTTCTTCAAATGCCCATGCCGTATAAATAGTTCAATGCAACTGACTAGATGAGGAATAAGTACAAATCCGTCAACGCCAGCATATATTTAATCACTAATTCGCAAAGGAGTATGGTTATCTTTGGCATTTAGGTCTATTTACTTTTCATTTAGCTTCGTTCAATTAGTTAATATTATTCAGTGCTTTGTGGGGTAAGCGTTAAAAGAGTGGCTGCCAGAGACTGAGAAGCGAGGCGAGACAGAGACAGATGGATCGACAGAGAGAGAGAGAGAGGGGGTTGGCGTTCAGGGGCAGAGGCAGGAGTAGGGTTGATGAATCCCACCCAAAAGCTATACTTGCATAACAATGATCCGATCTCGAAGTTTCCCTGCCAAGTGTGATATAGAATGGTTTAGTCTGCGATGTCTTATCACATGGAGTGGATTAATTAAGAGACCTAGGGTATATATCGTGAGCGCAGATCGACTCTCGCACACGAGCGATGGCGAGGATGTGCCGAGATGTTCCGACATGTGCCGAAATGTCCCGAGATGTGCCGAAATGTCCCGAGATGTGCCGAGATGTCCCGAAATCTGGAAGAGATAACGCGCCCATGTGAACCAATGCGCATGCGAGCGACACTTCACTGCACTTTTCACACATCCTTTTAATGTCTGTTCTGTTTTCATTCTGTTCCAATCCCTATAAAGCTTGGCGTGTTTTTATCGCTTCAAAGACGACAAAATACTGAGTTCGCTCGCTGTAATCGGTTTAGCACCTAACAACTATACACCTCATTTGAACTGGTTTAGAAGAGCCAGACCATTAGGAAGATGTGCCGCCCTCAGCAAACAGAAAAACAGGTGCGACTTTAGAATTGCAATTTGAGCCTCGTCCGCCCTTTCAACGAGAGGTTTTATGTAACTCGAAAGGAGACCGGAGAGCACTATATAATGGTCCCAATATTTGTCTATCCGTGTAAATACAGAAATTGGGTCGAATATACGACAGTAATGAAAGCATGTATTTGCATAAGAGTCAAATAAAAGGAGTGACGCAGATTTGTCCAGCTGGGGCGTTCAATGAACATAAAATGGCTGGTCACATGGTAAACCCCGGGAAGGTCACTTAAACACCTGTTTCGAAATCAACTCAGGAAATGTGTTTTCACTTGCAGTTAGTGCCACGATATCTTTTAAACACTAACGTTATTAAATATGGTGATTATTGCTAGTTACAAAGGTTCCAATAAGCGTTCATCCTACTGACTATGACGAGATAATATATAATAGTTAAATGAGGATGCTACCGCTAAAAACAAGAAATAAAAGAACTAAAATTACGACATCTTAGGCGTGAATCCCCGTTTTCCTTTTTGAAGAAGCCATCTTACTGTCCCTCATTCTTCATACTACAGCGGGAAGAACTATTGTTAAGTAATATCATTTCAAAGACGTATAGCGTGAGTGTGCATCATCGTTATGTACACACTTTCACCCCGCCAGGCAAGTCAGGTATATCCACCGTCCCGCCAGTTCTTACACACTGCAAACATTCTCTCATCTTTGAATACGATACACGTGCGGCGATTATCAATGACTTTTAGTACAGTTAAAAGGTTACAGAAAAACCCAACAAAGAATATCAAATATTTACTCTGTAGAAAGATCAATTTTTTCCTGCGTGATTTTATATTCATGTGAAAATATCACCAAATATTAGCTCAGTTCTTAACCCGATTTAGGTTTATAAATAGCAGAGCACATACCTTGGAAAACTTGAGCTTGACTCGTTTGGGTACTGAGTATACCACTGTGTGGCCGTACGCCTTATTGATACCTTCACTGATCGAACAAGACATATGATAATTTTAGAATTCATTTCTTTTAGGCCAAAAACAAGTGGCTTCGAACCCTAAATCAAGGCCAATATAACAATTTCTTAGGCTGCGGGTTACGCTTACTTGCTGACGTGAACTGCTGATCGAATTCCCAAAGTATTGTAAGCGCCTTTTGGATCCAAAAAAACATGAAAGAATCCGAGAGGTAGGTGACCGTGATGAACGTTACGTACTATTGTCGCACTTTATAATTAAGATAACGAAAGAATACATAAACCACGAAGCTGGATGTATTGTAATATATAAAAAGAAGCCACGGGGCACAGAATTTGAAAAGGTGAGAGGCCCAGGTATAACTTATAGTCTGCAACGGGGGGGGGGGGGGGGCATCCATGTCGTTATCATTCCTCAGCCTAATTCTTATCACGTGCTTCTACAATTGTTATAATGAGGACGGTTTCTCATGGTCACGTTTGGGAATGCGTTGCTATATATGATTTGCATTGATTTAAATAGGCAACAAAATGGTCGCATAGCCACGGAATACACACAATGTCTCTTTTAAAGAAGTACTGAGAGACAAGCGCCTAAGACGGAGTTGATATCGAAGCATCGTCGAAGTCGTCACCGTGATGCTCCAGTCGGAAGCACTACTAAAAAAACAGGGTAAAACACGCCAGTTTTAACGGCACGAACACACAAGCATATTACATGATTCTGCTGCAACTGTAGAATATTGATCAACGATAAACTGATGATGTATTAATCAGATTTTCTATCGTGCGAATATTTCTGCTTTCCCCTTACTCAAATGGAGGAAATGGCGTAACATATTTTGTCTCGAGGCTGGGATATACGACATCCATCCGTTCATTTATGAATCATCATATTCTAAGCAGTTGATTATTTTCTACGGGATATAATTATCGATTGATTGAGTGGTATACATATGCCACTTTAATGTGTGTAGGTCATGTGTCAACAGTAGGACGGGTCGAGAAACGGGGCCACATCGATAGCTCAGTGGACTAGAGCGCTCGCATTGAGTGCTCTGGCCACCTGAGAGCCTAACGGCATGTGGATCGGTGGTTCGCGCCCCGCTGTGTCCATGTCTGTGTGGTCGCAGGATAAAGATTCCATGTCCTTCTTCGCAACGATTAGGGGATTACCCCCGGGAATATGGCTCCACTCTCCCTTCCTTCTCCCATTGACGTGATATGACCAAACGTGGTTAAAGCATCCTGAATATATACCCAACGGGTCGAGGAACAGATCAACCATGTCTTCTACATAACGCCATACTCTTTTCAAAGAAAGACACGGGATACTTATCCTTTACAAAGATGAACACTTGCACAAGTGGGATACAAACCACGCACCGGCCGTTTGGTCCGGCCTAACTAATGCACACATGACATCATATCCGAACGCGCTACCTTGGCCACATGGTAACCCCTAGCAACGATCTGATGTATTCAGCTACATTCATAAGGTCAAGTTTTGAAATGGAACGCATGTTCGTCAGAGCAAATGTGAATTTTAGAATTGTCTGTGAATTGAACGTTTTAACAGTTGTCAACGATGCAGGTGTAAGGGGGACAATCTGGTACTATACATGACACACGCAGGGGCAGATCCAGTGGGGGGGGGGGGGGTTAGGGGGGTTGCAACGCCCCCTTGGGAACCTGAACATACACTGTTAAAGTCGGCTTCTCCGAGCAGCGCCCCCCCATTCCCGGTCGCAAGTTTTTCAGAGAGCACGCCCCCCACCCCCGGTCACAAGTTTTAGCTAGAGAGCACCCCCCCCCTCCCGGTCGCAAGTTTTCAGAGAGCAATCCCCCCCTTGGAAAATTCCTAGATCCGCCCCTGTCACACGTCCACTGGGTAATTATTGTCCGTGTGAGGGTCATGACGAACTTATAATGACCCCCTCACGGGGCAATAGAGGACTCACTCCCTGAAGATACGCAGCATACAATGGGCGGCTGATCCTTACAGGCAAAACAAGACTCCGTGAATACCCAGTAGTGGGCCTATGCATTAATCCATGTTATTTCAGCTTACAAATTGTGTGACGTCACGCCTTTGTCTTAAGTGTTCATTATCTGGAAGAATGACCCGGAAAACAGACCTAGCCGTGTTTTATCAACGTAAGTGTTCTTTATTTAAATAAAGAACGGAAAAACTGTGCATTATCTTGATAATGAACCGTTTTTGTTAATATTGACTCCGCTAAGTGTCACGGTGTAATCAATCGAGCGGAGATGAGCTGAGCCGAGCTAGCTGAAACTTGCAAATTTAAAGACAATGAAATGTCTTATTCCAACCGTATACACCTTGAGATGAAGTCTTCTGTTGTAGCATGATGGCCTTCTACTGCAGATAAAACCAATAAAATCCGGTAAGAAGGTAAAGTTCGATCTGTCTCTGGACTCACTGTCGCGGTCTGCTTCACACAGGGTGATTCAGTGGAGAGCGGAGACGGGGCCCGGGAGACCTGGAGCAACCCGGCAGAGTTCGTACTTTGCTGTCTCGGGTATGCCGTGGGGCTCGGCAACATCTGGAGGTTCCCCTACATGTGCTTTCAAAATGGCGGCGGTAAGAAAGTTACTATATATAATACGTATCTATGATATAACTATATATATATATAACTTTCAACTCAATTATATATATTTCGCGTTATTCATTTACCGTGACCGGTTGATGTCTGGTTATCATAAATAAGACATAGATACGTTTCAACTATATTTTCGGGAGTCTGCAGAAAGTGTACATAAGGCACATTATGCTATATGTGTGTATATCAATGTCAGGTCACAATATTCAATAGACCACTTCACGTCACATGTTTTCGTTCTGTGATGCATCCATTTTCCCTTTCAGGCGCGTTCCTCATTCCCTATGCCATCATGTTGGTGTTTGTTGGTATACCTGCCTTCGCTGTGGAGTTGATCATGGGCCAGTATTCAGGCAACGGCCCGATGACAGTGTGGGCGGCAGCGCCCTTGTTTCAAGGTCATACAGCTCGTCTAGTCCCAATGTCAAATATTGACGATATTCTGTTTGCGTCCTGATGTTCAAAAGTTGTCTGTAACATGTTGAAGTAATACAAATATGTTACATTATTATATTACAAATATATTGCATTAATATATTACAAATATATTGCATTATTATATTACAAATATTCTTACATTATATATTACAAATATATTGCATTATATATTACAAATATAATACATTATTGTATTCAAAATGTATTACAATGTACCTGTCTTTTTGGTCGGCGATTAACGAATGTTGCGGTTTTTCAGAATTATGTCAATAATTTGACCCGTTGTTTCTGTTTTACAGGCATTGGGGTTGGAATGGTTTTCCTCAATAGCCTATTTACTATCTTCTACACAATGATACTGGGCTATGCCTTGTATTACTTCGTGGTCAGCTTCTTCAACCCTTTGCCGTGGGACACTTGTCAACACGATTATAATACACCTTGTGAGTAAATAGGTGCACGTGTCATGATCTGTAGCATTAATTCATTAGATATAACGTAGTAAATAATGATAAAAAATTAATGATGGGCTAGTTATTTTTGTATTTTGAATGAATAACAGTATTCAATTCAGTAATTGTCGAAAGTAGAAAGTTGCAACGACATGTAGGCCGAATGGACATATAATTGACACGCTTCCAGAGTATACAAGTCAATCTCAAACAAGGAATGAATTCTTTCAGATTGCTACAACAAGGGAGAGGCTGAGCCATGCGAGCATGCTAACGGGACATGGTTTAACCAAACCTGTTACAACGAGACTTATTTGTCTCAGTTTGACGGAGTGATCGAGGTCTGCAACGGGACTTCGTGCGTCAACGAGACTTACAATCCCATGGAGTCTCTCCTAACCAATGAGACGGCCAAGGTGGCAAGCTCCAGTGAAGAATACTACAAGTAGGCCATGTACTCTATTGCTTCATGGTTGACATAACCGACTGGATTGTTGCTTGTTACAGCAGCTGCACTTATGTACTTGCTATTCCATATTTGCTTCTGAATAGCAAGTTTTTCCCTCGCTTTGACATTATTAACTGTGTATATAAAACAACTTTATCTATTTCAAAGCACGATTGATGAATCAGATGTACTTGGGTATAGAACGATCAAGATGGTTGGTTATTATAAGCATATGATTAGACATTTCTACGAATTTAGAATTCATTAACAGAAGAAGAGATTACCGGTGGGATTCGAACCACATACCCGCCGTTTGTTCTGGCCTAACTAAACACACATGACAATATCCGAACGTGCTACCTACTAGGCCTCGATATGACCCGAGTTCACAGAGTAAAGCCATAGGAGGTCACCCTAATGTCCCACTTCTAGGGGTCCGAAAGGCGGGGGGGGGGGGGATTCCAGTGTCGCTTTTTCAAATTTCGCAGTGTCGAATGTCGATTTTTCTCGACGTTCCGTGTCGCCCTTTGGCCAAGTTCAGCGTCGTGTTTTTTTAAAAACCTGTGTCGATGTCGCTTGTTCAGATCCTCAGTGTCGGAATTCGGGGGTCAATGTCGAATATCGGTTTTTCAAATATGCCTCTGTCGCGTGTCGCCATTTACCCCTTCCAGACCCCTATTTCTGGTTCCGTCCAACGTTTCAAGGATAAACCACGTTGGTGAGGCAATTGGGGATTAATACCACATTAATGCAATGTGGTACAGGTTAGTTGGGTACGTGTATTTCAGTCTGGGTGTTGTGCGGATCAGTAGCGGCCTCGAGGAGACTGGGGACGTGGTCTGGGAGATGGTGGTCGCCCTGCTGGCCGCCTGGATGCTGTGCTTCGTCTGCCTCCTCAAGGGCATCAAAACAACCGGCAAGGTCAGGCTGCACGTGCTTATGTCTTAATATGACATAACATGAAAACATCTATATCGAAGTCGTTATTAATAGATGACGGAATAAGATTATCATATTTCACGAGGGGTTTGAAGGCTAATACAACAGACGTGTCTTTTGTCATATGACAGCTTACGATATAATGTTATGTTAAATTTAGTAGAAAACCATTTGTTGTGCAAAAGTTGTTAATTAAACTTGTGCAATTTGCCTATCATACTATTGCTATATAACCATCATTTAATCACAGATATTACCAACAGTATCAATCAGAAAAACACGGGCCATGCTGCAATAGGCTAATAACACAATACTGTTGGACAAGCAACAATCACCCAAGGGAGAGGGGCGGCGCGACAGCTCAGTGGGCTAGAGCGCTTGCATTGAGTGCTCTGGTCACCTGAGAGCCTAACGGCACGTGGGTCGGTGGTTCGAGCCCTGCTGTGGCCATGTGTGTGTGGTTACCGGATAAAGATCCCATGTCTTTCTTCGTAAAGAATAGGGGGTTACCTCCGGGGACATGGCTCCACTCTCCCTTCCTTCTCCCATTGACGCAATATGACCAAAAATGGTTAAAGCGTCCCGAATAACCAACCAACCCAAGGGAGAATGGTGGATGATGTCGGCGTGTCCTTTACCTGATGCAGGTGGTGTACTTCACGGCGATCTTCCCCTACGTACTCCTCACCATCCTGCTCATCTACAGCGCCTTGCTGCCCGGCTCCCTGGACGGCGTCAAGTACTACATCATCCCCGACTGGGAACACCTCAAATCGGCCAAGGTAGCTCAGCCCTAGAACACAGGGCGATCTGCGACAGTAGGACTAGTGACGGGGAATAATACATTATTGAACGCGACAAAATTATGCGATTTGACACATTGGCACTAATAACATAGAATAATACACTATTGGACGTTACAATATTACGCGACTTGACACCGTAGTGCCAGTAACATAGAATAATACACTATTGTATGTACACTATTGAAAGTTACGAAATTACACTTTACAGCGATAAATACCGTAGATGCAGTGGTAACGCACTAAACAGTATCTAGACCATGAAGCGGTGTAGCATTAACTCCTGCAAAATGAAACGCTGAAATATTTCAACATTAAACACGTCAGCATTACATACTGCATTTTTCCCCGCAGCAATTTTAGTACATGAAGTGACCTATAAACGAACAGTTATGCATAAGCCGGTAAGGAATGGACGAAGAATTAAGGACTTCTTTCTTCATGTTAGCACACAGGTCGGATATACTTTAAGGACTAAAACTGCTTGAAAGAGACGATATGCGATGAGTTTAATTCGGTTTTTGCGTCTAGCTATTCCTTTCTGACTCGATACAAATATATATTTCATTCAATGGTGTATTCAGCCATGAACGTGCCATGCCTACATTGCATGTTGCTTCGGCTAATACCATTGCTCCGCTAATATCATTGCTCCGCTAATATCGTTGCTCCGCTAATATCGTTGCTCCGCTAATATCATTGCTCCACTAATATCATTCCTCCGCTAATATCATTGCTCCGCTAATATCATTGCTCCGCTAATATCGTTGCTCCGCTAATATCATTGCTCCGCTAATATCATTGCTCCGCTAATATCATTGCTCCGCTAATATCATTGCTCCGCTAATATCATTGGTCCGCTAATATCATTGCTCCGCTAATATCATTGCTCCGCTAATATCATTGCTTCGCTAATATCATTGCTCCGCTAATATCATTGCTCCGCTAATATCGTTGCTCCGCTAATATCGTTGCTCCGCTAATATCGTTGCTCCGCTAATATCATTGCTCCGCTAATATCATTGCTCCGCTAATATCATTGCTCCGCTAATATCATTGCTCCGCTAATATCATTGCTCCGCTAATATCGTTGGTCCGCTAATATCATTGCTCCGCTAATATCATTGCTCCGCTAATATCATTCCTCCGCTAATATCGTTGGTCCGCTAATATCATTCCTCCGCTAATATTATTGCTCCGCTAATATCATTGCTCCGCTAATATCATTGCTCCGCTAATATCATTGCTCCGCTAATATCATTGCTCCGCTAATATCATTGCTCCGCTAATATCATTGCTCCGCTAATATCATTGCTCCGCTAATATCATTGCTCCGCTAATATCGTTGCTCCGCTAATATCATTGGTCCGCTAATATCATTGCTCCGCTAATATCATTGCTCCGCTAATATCGTTGCTCCGCTAATATCATTGCTCCGCTAATATCGTTGCTCCGCTAATATCATTGCTCCGCTAATATCATTGGTCCGCTAATATCATTGCTCCGCTAATATCATTGCTCCGCTAATATCATTGCTTCGCTAATATCATTGCTCCGCTAATATCATTGCTCCGCTAATATCGTTGCTCCGCTAATATCGTTGCTCCGCTAATATCGTTGCTCCGCTAATATCATTGCTCCGCTAATATCATTGCTCCGCTAATATCATTGCTCCGCTAATATCATTGCTCCGCTAATATCATTCCTCCGCTAATATCGTTGGTCCGCTAATATCATTGCTCCGCTAATATCATTGCTCCGCTAATATCATTCCTCCGCTAATATCGTTGGTCCGCGAATATCATTCCTCCGCTAATATTATTGCTCCGCTAATATCATTGCTCCGCTAATATCATTGCTCCGCTAATATCATTGCTCCGCTAATATCGTTGCTCCGCTAATATCATTGCTCCGCTAATATCATTGCTCCGCTAATATCATTGGTCCGCTAATATCATTGCTCCGCTAATATCATTGCTCCGCTAATATCGTTGCTCCGCTAATATCATTGCTCCGCTAATATCGTTGCTCCGCTAATATCATTGCTCCGCTAATATCATTGGTCCGCTAATATCATTGCTCCGCTAATATCATTGCTCCGCTAATATCATTGCTTCGCTAATATCATTGCTCCGCTAATATCATTGCTCCGCTAATATCGTTGCTCCGCTAATATCGTTGCTCCGCTAATATCGTTGCTCCGCTAATATCATTGCTCCGCTAATATCATTGCTCCGCTAATATCATTGCTCCGCTAATATCATTGCTCCGCTAATATCATTGCTCCGCTAATATCATTCCTCCGCTAATATCGTTGGTCCGCTAATATCATTGCTCCGCTAATATCATTGCTCCGCTAATATCATTCCTCCGCTAATATCGTTGGTCCGCTAATATCATTCCTCCGCTAATATTATTGCTCCGCTAATATCATTGCTCCGCTAATATCATTGCTCCGCTAATATCGTTGCTCCGCTAATATCATTGCTCCGCTAATATCATTGCTCCGCTAATATCATTGCTCCGCTAATATCATTGCTCCGCTAATATCATTGCTCCGCTAATATCATTGCTCCGCTAATATCGTTGCTCCGCTAATATCATTGGTCCGCTAATATCATTGCTCCACTAATATCATTCCTCCGCTAATATCGTTGCTCCGCTAATATCATTGCTCCGCTAATATCGTTGCTCCGCTAATATCATTGGTCCGCTAATATCATTGCTCCGCTAATATCATTGCTCCACTAATATCATTCCTCCGCTAATATCATTGGTCCGCTAATATCATTGCTCCACTAATATCATTCCTCCGCTAATATCGTTGCTCCGCTAATATCATTGCTCCGCTAATATCATTGCTCCGCTAATATCATTGCTCCGCTAATATCATTGCTCCGCTAATATCATTGCTCCGCTAATATCGTTGCTCCGCTAATATCATTGGTCCGCTAATATCATTGCTCCGCTAATATCATTGCTCCGCTAATATCGTTGCTCCGCTAATATCATTGCTCCGCTAATATCATTGCTCCGCTAATATCGTTGCTCCGCTAATATCATTGGTCCGCTAATATCATTGCTCCGCTAATATCATTGCTCCGCTAAAATCATTGCTCCGCTAATATCATTGCTCCGCTAATATCATTGCTCCGCTAATATCGTTGCTCCGCTAATATCATTGCTCCGCTAATATCATTGCTCCGCTAATATCATTGCTCCACTAATATCATTCCTCCGCTAATATCATTGCTCCGCTAATATCGTTGCTCCGCTAATATCATTGGTCCGCTAATATCATTGCTCCGCTAATATCATTGCTCCACTAATATCATTCCTCCGCTAATATCGTTGCTCCGCTAATATCATTCCTCCGCTAATATCATTGCTCCGCTAATATCATTGCTCCGCTAATATCATTGCTCCGCTAATATCATTGCTCCACTAATATCATTCCTCCGCTAATATCGTTGCTCCGCTAATATCATTGGTCCGCTAATATCATTGCTCCGCTAATATCATTGCTCCGCTAATATCATTGCTCCGCTAATATCATTGCTCCGCTAATATCATTGCTCCGCTAATATCATTGCTCCGCTAATATCGTTGCTCCGCTAATATCATTGGTCCGCTAATATCATTGCTCCGCTAATATCATTGCTCCGCTAATATCATTGCTCCGCTAATATCGTTGCTCCGCTAATATCGTTGCTCCGCTAATATCATTGCTCCGCTAATATCATTGCTCCGCTAATATCGTTGCTCCGCTAATATCGTTGCTTCGCTAATATCATTGCTCCGCTAATATCATTGCTCCGCTAATATCGTTGCTCCGCTAATATCGTTGCTCCGCTAATATCATTGGTCCGCTAATATCGTTGCTCCGCTAATATCATTGCTCCGCTAATATCGTTGCTCCGCTAATATCGTTGCTCCGCTAATATCATTGCTCCGCTAATATCATTGCTCCGCTAATATCGTTGCTCCGCTAATATCGTTGCTCCGCTAATATCATTGCTCCGCTAATATCATTGCTCCGCTAATATCATTGCTCCGCTAATATCATTGCTCCGCTAATATCGTTGCTCCGCTAATATCATTGGTCCGCTAATATCATTGCTCCGCTAATATCGTTGCTCCGCTAATATCATTGCTCCGCTAATATCATTGCTCCGCTAATATCGTTGCTCCGCTAATATCATTGCTCCGCTAATATCGTTGCTCCGCTAATATCGTTGTTCCGCTAATATCATTGCTCCGCTAATATCATTGCTCCGCTAATATCATTGCTCCGCTAATATCATTGCTCCGCTAATATCATTGCTCCGCTAATATCGTTGCTCCGCTAATATCATTGGTCCGCTAATATCATTGCTCCGCTAATATCATTGCTCCGCTAATATCATTGCTCCGCTAATATCGTTGCTCCGCTAATATCGTTGCTCCGCTAATATCATTGCTCCGCTAATATCGTTGCTCCGCTAATATCGTTGCTCCGCTAATATCATTGCTCCGCTAATATCATTGCTCCGCTAATATCATTGCTCCGCTAATATTATTGCTCCGCTAATATCATTGCTCCGCTAATATCATTGCTCCGCTAATATCATTGCTCCGCTAATATCGTTGCTCCGCTAATATCATTGGTCCGCTAATATCATTGCTCCGCTAATATCATTGCTCCGCTAATATCGTTGCTCCGCTAATATCGTTGCTCCGCTAATATCATTGCTCCGCTAATATCATTGCTCCGCTAATATCATTGCTCCGCTAATATCATTGCTCCGCTAATATCGTTGCTCCGCTAATATCGTTGCTCCGCTAATATCATTGCTCCGCTAATATCATTGCTCCGCTAATATCGTTGCTCCGCTAATATCGTTGCTCCGCTAATATCATTGCTCCGCTAATATCATTGCTCCGCTAATATCATTGCTCCGCTAATATCATTGCTCCGCTAATATCGTTGCTCCGCTAATATCGTTGCTCCGCTAATATCATTGCTCCGCTAATATCGTTGCTCCGCTAATATCATTGCTCCGCTAATATCATTGCTCCGCTAATATCGTTGCTCCGCTAATATCGTTGCTCCGCTAATATCATTGCTCCGCTAATATCACTGCTCCGCTAATATCATTGCTCCGCTAATATCGTTGCTCCGCTAATATCGTTGCTCCGCTAATATCATTGCTCCGCTAATATCGTTGCTCCGCTAATATCGTTACCACATGTATGAGTTTAACTAATATTACCGGAGATGATGATCGATTTGATTGTCTGCAGGTCTGGGCCGATGCCGCTGGACAGATTTTCTTTTCGCTCAGTGTGGGGGGAGGCGGACTAATGACCTTCTCCAGTTACAACAAGTTCAGAAACAACATATTCAGGTTGGTAATCATCGATACCAACAACTTACTGTTGTTCCAATCGAAGTTCCAATCGAAATTTGATTAATTTGACCAAAGAAACTTCTTGCGCATTGATCTGTCCATGGTGTTCTTTGCTAAATATTGAAAAATCATGATGTGTTTTATTTTGGCTTAACTGTCAAGTTTAGGTTATCTCTTCATATAACAGGTTTGGTGAGGCATATCCCCTGGTTTGAAGTGGCAGATATGCATTATAGATTCGCGGGTACAATTAACAATCTTAGCATGCATCACCATCCCTGTGTGGTCCTCTTTCAGAGATTGGCTGATAGTCTCGATAGGAAACTGTCTGACGAGCTTCTACGCCGGCTTCGTCATCTTCTCCATCCTGGGTTACATGGCCTACACCCTGGAGCAAGACGTGCAGGACGTGGCCACAGACGGTGGGCCTCAGTCATTGACATCACGGGGGATGCTCGCTTCTTTTCCTGTCACTGCTGGATTACGTCCATTGCATAGTACAATGCTGCCACCCACTGGCCGAATCATTTTAATTGCTAAGAGCCTTGTGTTGAGGGCAGACGTTTGTACTCGTTGGACATGGTTGATTCGTCCACCTGTTATTCGGTCGTTTAATATTCTATATGGTGTCTACGGAATTCGGTACCGAAAAGAAAATTCTGATTATCCCCGATTGACGAGAATGACTTGTTTGACGCAACATTGATCAGTTTGAAAAATGAGTTTTTATGTAGATTCCTTCGAAATAATAATGTTATGTGAGACACAGTGGTGGGCGGGCAGGCCCAGGTCTGGTTCAATCTCAGGTAAAGTGTTACATGTATTCAGCCAGATGTTCTTTCTGAATGACCTTCTTTGACCTTGACAGGGTCGACGCTGGTGTTCGTGGCCTACCCACAGGTTGTAGCTCGGATGCCGGTACCACAGCTCTGGTCTGTCCTCTTCTTCATCATGATCATCACCCTTGGACTGGATAGCCTGGTCAGTACCACTCATACACATGGATACACTAGTCAGTTATATATCGATATATAGGGCACGGGTCTCTTGGTGGTACTCACCATTCGTTAGGTAGTTATATAAGGAGCTGTTTTCATTATGGGTGTCACCTTTAGTCCTGGGTAGTCCTGGCCAGCACCGTTCACAAACAGTAGGTAGAATATGTAGTTATATAAGGAACTGGTTTCATCATTGTCTTCACCCTTAATTAAGTAGTTACATATGTATATATTACCTGGTTAACGACGTAGCGATAAACCGAGCATCATAGAAATATAACTGTAAAATATGCTAAACTACTAGAGTACAATGGTAACATAAAGGGGTGGGGGCTTCCTGCTATAGTGGGTAGCGCACTAGACCACAATAGCGGGCATGTTTCGTCCATTCATCCTTTAAGATCCTGGGAGGTTCCTTGGCCGACTTGTGTGCAAACAAGCGGTCTAAATCACCAATTCATTGTAACCTAAGGATTGTATGTTGCCGCCCTCGCAGTTTGCCGGAATAGAGACGACGATTACGGCCTTCGTGGACACCTTCCCGGCCCTGAAGCGACACAAACTGTGGGCCACGCTGGTCCTCATCCTCGTGTCCTTCGTCCTCGGCATCCCCATGTGCACTCAGGTCACTCATTATCGCCCAACTGTCCCATATCATTACAGTCATTAACCTAATTACATCTCAACTTCTTTTATCTACATTATCACTTTTTGTATTCTTAATAAAGGTTTTGACTGTTATTCGTATTGCTATTACCTTTGATATCAATAGAAATTGGTATTGTTATATTTCTTGTTATATTTCTTATTAATGGTTGTTAATAATTGTTAATAATTGTTAATAATTGTTAATAATTGTTGGCATTTGTTAATAATTGTTAATAATTACGAAAACTGTTGGTATAATTTGTTGAAATTATTATGACCAAGATGATATCAAGACGAGTACTATAAATTAACCGTTATTCTCCTTCACGCATGCTGTTTCGCGCTCTCACTTGGCCATATTGTGACACCATGCAGGTCTGGGATAAAACCCACCCCGCACTCTGTGACTAACTATTTTAAAACCACACGAGTCACTAAGGTTCGTGCGAGAACCTGTATTTGATATTGCTTCATGTGTTCATCTCAGCTAACATCTCCTATTCTATCCCCGCCCAAAGGCCATAGGGCAGGTTATGGGAGACGTGCTGAGATAAACCCATCTCGCACTCCAACCAATGCCATACGAAATATCATTGATCCAAACCAGGAACATTAATCCCTGTGACCCGTATTCGTCAATGGAACATACCTCAGCTTGTGGCAACTAAGGTTGAGAATATGATTAGGATGAGACTTGGATTGGTTTTGATGTACAATGTGATTGTTTTCACCTACAGGCCGGAGCGTATTGGTTGGCTGTCATAGCGTACTACTCCACAGGATGGGCCCTCATACTGGTCGGCCTCCTCGAGATCATCGTCTTCTGCTGGATATATGGTAAATATCGCATCACATCCAGGGGCGTGTGCAGGAATCCATGAAAGGGGGGGGGGGGGGCCCAACAAAATTGCCGACCTGATGAAAACGGAAGGGGGGGGGGTGGGGGGCTGAAAAATTGCGACCAAGGGGTCCATTATTTTTCAAGTGGGGGTGGGAGGGGGCATAGAATTTGAAAGGGGAGTGGGGCACAGATATACTTTAGGATCTAAAAGGGGGGGGGGGGGTACGTGCCCCCTGTACCCCTTCCCCCCTGGTCACGTCTATGATATCGTCGCGTCATTGCTATGATACTGCATACGCTGGAATGATAAAATTCGTATTCTTTATTATGAGTGACTGCCTTGATTGGCCCGAATCCTACTTGTGAATGACGGGTGACTGTACTTGGGATCATCTGGTTAAACTAGGTCAGAGGTCAGAAAGGGTCAAACCGGTGGAAACAAGTATTTGCCGTAGCGCGGGCGATTCATAATTCTTTCTCATATCGTTAAATTTAATCGCCATAGAAAGCCAAAAGCAATGTCTCCAATGAAAGAGACAACGCCGATCAGTCTGACGACACTCGATATTATTTCGTTTCAGGAGCAAAGAAAATTCGTCTCCATGCCAACGAGATGGTTGGCTTCGACATCGGCATGCATTGGGTGGTGGCATGGTACTCTATCACACCCCTCCTCCTCATTGTAAGTCATGAGCCATGCGCTTTGTTCGAGCTATCTCCAAGGTCGTGGTGCTTCCTTAAACCACGCCATCTCATTGCAAGGCCGGATGTCACGCCATTGTTACCCGTTGTCGCGTCTCGTTCTTAATATTGTTCTCTCAATGAATCCTTCTTCTTGTCAAGGGTCTCCATCCATCGTAATGTTGCTATTGGAAAGCATCCAAATATATATAACAGTATGATTGCATTTGACTGCACATTGTTCGTGTTATGGGGCAACTACTGTCTTTAATAAACTTTATTAAAAGTGGGTTTGGATGATACACAGCAACAAATTGGGTTGATAAACTCGAAAAAGCTCACATGCTGAAAAAAACGCATTATTATCCGGCGGCAACAGTAAGAGAAAAGTAGAAACGAGCCGATGGCGACGAGCAAGCCAATGCAAGAAATGTTGAGGATAATTGTGATATTCAAACCCTGATTGAAACAGCAGTTTTATTTATTTATAACAACGTGTTATTTCATCGCCCAGGCGATATTGGTGTTCAACCTGTATGACTTCCGGCCGCTGTCCTTCGGCCCGGTCCCCCTGCCGTGGTGGGGGCAGGCCATCGGCTGGCTCATTGCGCTGACCCCACTGGGCTTCGTCATCATAGTGGCGATCTACCGCTACGTCCACTCCTATAGGCTGCAGGAGTACAGAGGGCTGTCGGCGTGCAAGGTGAGGGTGGAAGTTTATAATGGCCTTGTGCATGCTAATCTCATAATAGGCATCAAAATCCTTGATATGATAAGAAGCTATGTATTTATTTATTGTCTGAATCAATCGACTAGTTATTTGCACGTGACTGCCATCAACCACTCCGAACCAGCTCGCGACGTCACGCATGATATTGTCATTAGCACGAGTGCTCACCTCCGTTGATAATGATCATAACGTGCCCGTCAGCACACGGCGAGGGCCTATGTATAATATACATAGTACCCCGCCGTGGTCCTTAGCATTTGACATACAAGAGGGTGTTGGCATTACGGCATCAGTGGCGGTTAATCGCAAGCTCGAACTTTTTTTTGAAAGATAATGGTCAATCAGTTTTAATAAGTAAAAGACGAATCGCTGGTTCTTGTAATAACTTTAAGAGCTCACACTCCAAGATACTGTCGCCTCCTATATTCCACGTCAGTTGATTAGTTTCAAAGGCTTGTAAATCCCTTATGCTGCATCTATACTATGCACCGGTCAATAGCTGCGAAAGGGATAGCAGGAACGGAATCAGATGTCGGAAGTTAGTTCTCATAGGTAGTATGTTTCTTCTCAATATACTGACTTGAAATACAATTATTATTCCCAATTATGTTATGCTTGGTTACAGAGATTTGTCAAGTTGTGTCAACCCAACTCTATGTGGGGGCCTTCATACAGCAAGGCATTACGAGCCGCAGCCAACCAGCAATCTGATTGGCCAAACACCGATCCAAAATTACCCAATGGCGAGACAGAACTGAATGGTGGCACTTCGATCCAAGAAGATAAGTCCGAGATGAGAGACAGGTCTATGTCAGAGAGTACGAAGCGACCGGCTGACCCACCGCCAGCCTACGACTCCGCCCTGGCATACAACAACCAGGCCTATGTAGAGAGCGACAGGTTGTGAGTCTAGTGGGGCTATCTATAGCTGTAAGCTGTACAGTGGCGGGAATAGTACACGTTTTCGCACCGGCATCGGTCACAATGCAATTTTATGTTTCATACTCAATATGTCCTGCAGTGTAATAAATGCATAGGCCTGAAATGTAGGAACGTGTCAATATTGCATGACTTTTGGTGCGATAAACAACTGTATACGCACATAAACACGAGGGGTATAGTGGGAAAGATTTATCCAAGTTATATATAGCGTTAGGAGTGGTAACGAGAGATATATATGAAGATGTATAGGAATACGTGTTTTTTACGGCGTTATATATCGACTTCGGCAATGGAATGACAATATGTCAATATGTCCCATTATCTAATGTGCATCCTTGCGGAGCTACAAAACTGTACTTTAATGAGATAACATTTCTGTATGGCCGTTTCGTTGGGGTTGGGTATAATATGGAATGTGATTATGACATTTAATTATTAGTTTTCTATTTTTTAATATAATATTTACTAAAAATGTAAACGAGTGACAACGTTTGGAGTGAAGACG
Source organism: Arenicola marina (assembly GCA_964019135.1). Taxonomy (NCBI): domain Eukaryota; kingdom Metazoa; phylum Annelida; class Polychaeta; family Arenicolidae; genus Arenicola; species Arenicola marina. The sequence continues at coordinate 39,192,986 of OZ025251.1, read as the reverse complement.
CCGAACGATAAAGGAAGACGTTGACAGCGCTTTGAGGATCTCGCCACTCGTTACTGTGCGAAAATGACGTTGTCGTTTGCGCCACTGGTTGATATATGACGTAACCAGGCTGACGTCATTTTCGGAGCGCGTTATGATAAAAAGAAGATCTTAATTCTACATTGGATATGACGTGGTAAATTTTTATAACGACGTCATTTTCGGAGCGTAACGAGTGGCGAGATCCTGTGCAACGAGCGAGGAGGTCATTAATGAAGAGGCCGTGAGTGAGAACGTTATGATTGAAAACGTTTGTGAGTAAATTGTCCTGCGTGAAAGTCTGAGTGAGAACTTCACCATTGAAACGTTTTGAGTAAAAAAATTTGATGCGAGAGTGAAAACGATGTGAATGAGTACGTTATGATTTAGAATGGCATGAGGGGGAACTTTTTCCGATAGAACACGTTGGTAATGAGATCCTTATGCGTGAGAAAGTTATGCTTAAATACGATGCGACTGAGAACATTGAAATGAAAATGCCATGAGAACGTTATGACTGACAACGTTATGATAAGATTATGAATGAGATTGTACTGAATGGCAACGTTATGACTATAAATTGATCAAATCTGTTCATCTGCATATTATACGTAGTTTGTACCACTATAGTGCATATCTGAGCCTCAATTATTCTGAAAGGTAATAAAGCATTTTCTGTCGCCGACCCCTTTCTATAAGCGTAATTCTATGGTGGTGTAAGTTATGGACTTGGCATCAGATTTTGACCGTGGGGCTACAAGCGATATGCTTGCACGTAACATACCGATACCCTTCTAGTGATCTCGTAAATTATAGATAACGAGGCAACTCGGCTGCAATAGTACGGTTTATTCGACACATTGGTCACATTAGACACAGAACAACGAGGCGTAGGTCTCCTCCGTGCGCCAACAGATACAACCAGGACACAGTGCCTAAATACCTTAACATAGGACCTATATATATATGTTGTGACGAAGCCGCTTCGTTGATCAATGGGCAATTTAAATGTCGTTTTCTAATGTCATCGTCTTTCCTTTAACCCACTTTTTGTTCTTGTACATTAAATATCAGCTCTTTGTGTTCCTTCATCGTGTCGTTTTTGTTTTTCAGATATTGACACACATCAGGTTCAGGGCGCGTACAGGCTCCCTTTTTTAGTTACTGGCGTTGCGTACACATTTCCCAGCGCAAATGTTTCATGCGGACAAACATTCCAATGCGTAATTTTTGTTTTCATTCCGTGCATGAATCTCATTGCATACAAATGTTCCATTGTGTACACGTTTTGCAATGCCTACACATGTTCAATTTCTGTCAAATGTTCCACTTCTTTGAAATGTTCCATTTCGTTCAAATGTTCCATGTTAGACATTTTCCGTCGCGTACAAACGTGTTGCAAAAAGAATGTCCATTGAGAACAAATGTCTCATTGCGCTAGCTTTTATATTGCGAACTATGGTTATGCTGCAAAAAAAAAAAAAAAAAACCGTTTCATTTCGTACAAATGTTCCATTACGCAAAAAATATTCCATTTCGTTCATCTGGTCTATTCCCGACACATACGCCGCCTTTTCTCCGGATATCATGGCTACCGAGTGACGTCAAAAACGCATGTTTCTACCGCTCCTGAAGAGGTGGCCGGCTCACGCCATTACGCCATTACCAAGGCGTCTATGAAGGAAGTTATATATAGCCTTGGCGTTGGCAACGCATCATCCATAACTGGTCACCATCCGTCTCTCCTTCGTGGGATGTAACCAAGACCCACTGGCATCGGACGCAAAGAGGGACCAATGAATCAGTGGACACTCCTGCTCGTCATTTCAGCGGTTCTAGCCGGTGCCGTGGTTACGAGATGACGTGCCACTGCATGATTTGCTGTTTCTGGTTGCCTATCATTTCGTTCCAGTGTTCCAGTTCCTTGCCGCGGGCGAACATGAAGGATCCCAGTATGACACGGCCCACCACACGGTCTGCAAGGGAACAAGTAGAGTGATTAAAGGTGAACCAAGTAAACACGTGACAAATAAAAATGAATCTATATTCACGATCATGGCCTTAAATTGTTGTAGTGCTCCTTCAAAGGGTAAAGTTCATGATCATATGATTGTAATTGTGCATCGATTGTAAACCAGTTGCCCCATTTTGGAAACATATAAAGTAACCAGTGGCAGTTATAAGCATTATAACACAGTAAAGAATCAGAATCAGAATCAGAATCGTTTATTTGGTCAAGCATTCATAACAAAACAAACAGAAAAAAAGAAGAAGAACTCTTGTAACACATTGTTGTAATGTATAAGCACGGAGAAAATAGACCGGGTTTCTTGACGAAGGAGACTCACATTGAGACTGCTGGGCAGTCGCTAGCATGTGAGCCACCTCAATCAAAGGTTCTTTCACATCATACGAGATACGTCACGAGATATGTCACGAGATACGTCACGAGATACGTCACAAGATACGTCACGAGATACGTCACGAGATACGTCATGAACGTAAATGCATCATGGGTATAAGAACCAGGCTACTCAGCATGTGTAGTTAGTTAGTTAGTACAGTGTTCATGCATAATTGGTTAGTATATTGCTCATCATCTTAGTTAGTTAGTTAGTGTGTACGCATATGCCGCATTGGAAAACACAACATTGCCAAACACATGATGTCACTGGCATCGCAACAAAGACGGAATTGTTACGTCACTGGCATCACACAACGGGGAAAATCATGACGTAACACGAAGGGCAGCATCAAAAAGTGACTGGCTCCAATGTAGAGACAGAATCATCACAAGTGACGTCATTGTTATCATGATATCAAAGAAGAGGAAAAAACATCAGGAAACCCTGATATCAAGGACGAGATAGAAGAGTGACGTAACAGGTATCAAGGGGGATGGGAGTGGGGGGGGTCATAAATGTCACTAGTATGAAGGACGGTTTCAACTGGATAATGTTAATGGCTTATTGTACGGGTAATGTTACCTTTTGTTCCTGACAAGGCTTGCATAGCGGTGACGCTGACGCTGGTGCTGTCCACCATGTTCTGTGGCAGTCTGAAGGTGAAGGATTCATTGAACACTGGGTGCTCACTATTGCGAACGATATCCGTCTTCTTGGACTTGGCGATACGACTCTGATGTAGCTGGCACACTTTCAAGTAGAAGTCTGGCGGACAAATTAAACATCGATATTGAGAAGAAAAAACACCAACACATACAAGCCGACGGATATGGGAGAAGTTTTGGTATTTGTGTCATAAGAGGGATGATTGCCACCGAGTGAATATCAATGAAGTGAGGAACTGTTTTCTCTCAAAGCACAAATCAGAGTTGGTAAATTCCTCCGAGTATATATATCAATGATAAAATAGTTTCAAAATCTGTCATGTGTTTCAATACTGAAGCACTGAGGACTGCGTAGAATATTGCAAGGAGGACATAATGCATTATTAGTATTTATGTTATATTAAGTCAATATTCCAAGTTGACGCGTTTCTTGAAATATATCGACACGACACGCTGCGAGAATGAGTTGTTCGTCATTTCGCTTTGCTGCCTTATAAGTTGGGCACGTGAAAGAAAGAGAGCGTCTGAGACAAGGAACACATAGGCACTGTGGGAATATGAAGGGGCTATAAGGAGAAACATTCATTTATATACTCCACGATGGGTCTTCGTATTGGAAAAACTTCGTCGTTATCGGGCTGACAATATCAGTCCGGGTTATCTGCTGAAGCCGAAGGAGGTTACAGCCATGTTCCGCCATCGATCATTTAGACAGCGGTAAAGTCTGCTGGGGCAATAAATCAATTCATCTCTTGCCATTGTATAGGGTTTATACACAGGGGTCGGGATGTCCCACAGCGTAGAAATCTTCCGGGTATATAGACCACACGGGTCTGGAAGGAGTCATAAAACAGCGCTTGGGTTGGCAGCGATCAATTTTATGCCATGACAATAAACGTTGGATTCATGTGAAGACGCGAGCGGCTAGCCACGAGCTGTTACTAGGCGGTGGTAAGACCTGGCCGAGAGTGGGATGGACCGCTCACATTGGAGTAATTGCTAAAGTCCCTCGGTGGCTTTCGCTGAAGTTCCAGGAGTAATAGTATAAATGAATCGTGGGCAGGGGAATCGACTACTCGATTGTGGTTTAATACCGAAATGGTAGCATCACCCCAAAGGTCGCCGCAGCCGGTACAGAAGGGCAAATGAAGGTCATGGCGCGATGGTGGAAGGACAAGATGGTATTGATATGAAGTTACAATAAATCAATTTAGTCTTACGGTTTAATGGTGATATGGTATGCGGTATGGCGTAATTGTCATACGACTTGGCAACTTTGGTTCTTGCATAGGACATTTTTTTCCGTAAAAGGTAAAAGCCAGATTTTAACAAAATGCAGAGCCAGATTTTTTAAAAATGAAGTGCAGAGCCCAGAGCCAGATTTTTTACAACAAAACATAACCCCCCCTTATAAAGATAATATAACTGGATGATTAGATTTCATTGAAAAACACTTACCTGGAGGACACTTATCATCTGCGGGTTTGAAGCTGCGACCTTCGTAGACGCCGACTGTGAGCCGCTCGTGGTTGTGGTTGTAGCAGAGAGATATCATCAGCTCACCGCGATCCAGTGTCGTCTGCACAAACATAGGAACGTCAACATATCGGGGATTTGGTTGCTTGGTTTAATAGAACGCTCTAACCTCTAACTTCTCAAGTTGCACCGCCACAATGTGGAGAGGAACCATGTCACCGGGAGCTATAACCCCGTACTATTTGCGAAGAAAGACATGGGATCTTTATTCTGAACAAACTTTCGTTGACATTTCAATGGTCAATACTGGCAAGTCTGGCCCAGATAGCTTAGCTGATATATTCATGTCTATTATTCAGTCAATCTTTTTTTAAACCCCGAATTTGATAGGCGTTGTAAGTTTTTATACTGTGGTAAACTGATAATCACAATAATTTGTTTTTAATTTTTTATTCCAGATTATTACGCTGGGTATGTCTCCAAGATTATATTTAATCAATAGGTCAGATGGAAAAAGGTCATTCCAAGAGAGCGACTAGTTGTTAATTTTCCTGGATACCTGGGGCAACTCTCGTTCCAAATCTCGCCAGATAACAATCTTTTCCACTGTGTTGACGTCTAAACCTCGCAGTGGTAACGTGGCGTAACCAAGGACGCGATGCCGCTTATGTCGGTCGATAACAAACACGGACAACTTCAAAACCCTCTCCTGAAAAATCCTTAAAGGAACCTGAAAAGACGATGCAGGGTCATATAGGCAAGACTATAACTATGAAAACGTCAAATCTTCACAAGAATATCACATATAACTTCTTAAGTTGAATGTGTTTCAGCAATGACCCACGCCCATTTCTGTTACAACAGTTAGGTAAATAACTGGCCATCTTCAAGTATGTTGTAAGTAATTCCTCTCCGCCATTCTACATTGAGGTTGTTATCTCGTAACCCGGGTGAAGCGATTGCTTGGTGAAACCGGGAAAACATGCATTGAAGTTCAGTTTTCCAATATTGTGGATACATATCACACACTCCCGGCATCTTAGCTTGGAAGAGAGGGGTTTGTGACCACCCACCCCAGCAACATGGAACACCCTTGGTGACACCCATGGCCAAGGTACAACCCCGTATAGGGCTTATCAACTGCCTTATGCAGATGCTATGGATCTCAGAGACACATACCTGAAAGACGAAACTCTCCTCATACTTCGGATTGTTGGACTTCTTCTTGCACTTCGACTGCAGGTATCTTCTCTCGTCCGGCAAGAGATATAACCTGAAAGGAGAAAGAGAGATGAGAAACGGTTTAGAACCCTTTGCAAAGTGGCCACTGTGGGGACATTGACGTCATGACTTGGCACCCCAAACACGTCTTAAGCCAGGGCAAAATTTACATCGTCCAACAAAAAAATGGCTTGCTGGAGACCACAATCTTTACACGCTGGTTGGCAGGGCCAACAGCTTGGGTAAATTCATTGTGTAAATACAACGGCTCTGCCTGAGAATTAAAGTGTTGGCTTCCATTCTGGGTCATCCACCACCAGATGTTAGCTTCCCATTAATCGCCCTCACAAGAACGTTAGTTGAATATAAATATACTTTTATTTCGCAAGTAGAACATACAATTTCTCGAATGTGAGACTTCCAGTATATATATATATATATATATATGCAATAAAATAAGTTTGAACAATATGTGTTTCGATGATGCTCCAGCGATATCATTAATGACGCAACTGCAAGCCTTTCAACCCATAATTCAAGGGACTCGATTTATCAGAAAAAAACACAATTAATGGAGACACAACGGTTGTCTCTGCGTAAGGCGGTAATCTGCGTCACTTCCCGAGTGCCAAGGCACGGTCAATAGCCCAGCACTTCATGCCAGTTTTGCATGAGATTCAACATCGATAAACTGACACAGAAAACCTAGCCTTATCCATCCTCGTCCAATTAGCTAATAGGAACATGATATTCTCCTTGAACAATGGTGTCGAGCCCATTCGGGATTCGAGTTGTTGGAGGGAATTTCCTACGCCATTTATCTCTGATATTGACACACTGAGTATATCGCAGTGGAATATTGTCCGATAGGTCCAACATGGCCTACCTGACGTATGTATCCCTCTCCTGGGCCCTCATTCCCCAGTCAGTCAGTGTAATCAGAGTGAGAGTGACAGGTACAATGGACGACAGACACCACCCACATGGCCTACCTGACGTATGTATCCCTCTCCTGGGCCCTCATTCCCCAGCCAGTCAGTGTAGCCAGAGTGACAGTGACAGATACAATGGACGACAGACACCACCCACATGGCCTACCTGACGCATGTATCCCTCTCCTGGGCCCTCATTCCCCAGCCAGTCAGTGTAGCCAGAGTGACAGTGACAGGTACAATGGACGACAGAAACCACCCACATGGCCTACCTGACGTATGTATCCCTCTCCTGGGGCCTCATTCCCCAGCCAGTCAGTGTAGTCAGAGTGACAGTGACAGGTACAATGGACGACAGACACCACCCACATGGCCTACCTGACGTATGTATCCCTCTCCTGGGCCCTCATTCCCCAGCCAGTCAGTGTAGTCAGAGTGACAGTGACAGGTACAATGGACGACAGACACCACCCACATGGCCTACCTGACGTATGTATCCCTCTCCTGGGCCCTCATTCCCCAGCCAGTCAGTGTAGTCAGAGTGACAGTGACAGGTACAATGGACGACAGAAACCACCCACATGGCCTACCTGACGTATGTATCCCTCTCCTGGGCCCTCATTCCCCAGCCAGTCAGTGTAGCCAGAGTGACAGTGACAGGTACAATGGACGACAGAAACCACCCACATGGCCTACCTGACGTATGTATCCCTCTCCTGGGCCCTCATTACCCAGCCAGTCAGTGTAGTCAGAGTGACAGTGACAGGTACAGTTGACGACAGACACCACCCACATGGCCTACCTGACGTATGTATCCCTCTCCTGGGCCCTCATTCCCCAGCCAGTCAGTGTAGTCAGAGTGACAGTGACAGATACAATGGACGACAGACACCACCCACATGGCCTACCTGACGTATGTATCCCTCTCCTGGGCCCTCATTCCCCAGCCAGTCAGTGTAGTCAGAGTGACAGTGACAGGTACAATGGACGACAGACACCACCCACATGGCCTACCTGACGTATGTATCCCTCTCCTGGGCCCTCATTCCCCAGCCAGTCAGTGTAGTCAGAGTGACAGTGACAGATACAATGGACGACAGACACCACCCACATGGCCTACCTGACGTATGTATCCCTCTCCTGGGGCCTCATTCCCCAGCCAGTCAGTGTAGTCAGAGTGACAGTGACAGGTACAATGGACGACAGACACCACCCACATGGCCTACCTGACGTATGTATCCCTCTCCTGGGCCCTCATTCCCCAGCCAGTCAGTGTAGTCAGAGTGACAGTGACAGGTACAATGGACGACAGACACCACCCACATGGCCTACCTGACGTATGTATCCCTCTCCTGGGGCCTCATTCCCCAGCCAGTCAGTGTAGCCAGAGTGACAGTGACAGGTACAATGGACGACAGACACCACCCACATGGCCTACCTGACGTATGTATCCCTCTCCTGGGCCCTCATTCCCCAGCCAGTCAGTGTAGTCAGAGTGACAGTGACAGGTACAATGGACGACAGACACCACCCACATGGCCTACCTGACGTATGTATCCCTCTCCTGGGGCCTCATTCCCCAGCCAGTCAGTGTAGCCAGAGTGACAGTGACAGGTACAATGGACGACAGACACCACCCACATGGCCTACCTGACGTATGTATCCCTCTCCTGGGCCCTCATTCCCCAGCCAGTCAGTGTAGTCAGAGTGACAGTGACAGATACAATGGACGACAGACACCACCCACATGGCCTACCTGACGTATGTATCCCTCTCCTGGGGCCTCATTCCCCAGCCAGTCAGTGTAGCCAGAGTGACAGTGACAGGTACAATGGACGACAGACACCACCCACATGGCCTACCTGACGTATGTATCCCTCTCCTGGGCCCTCATTCCCCAGCCAGTCAGTGTAGCCAGAGTGAGAGTGACAGGTACAATGGACGACAGACACTACCCACATGGCCTACCTGACGTATGTATCCCTCTCCTGGGGCCTCATTCCTCAGCCAGTCAGTGTAGCCAGAGTGACAGTGACAGGTACAATGGACGACAGACACTACCCACATGGCCTACCTGACGTATGTATCCCTCTCCTGGGCCCTCATTCCCCAGCCAATCAGTGTAGCCAGAGTGACAGTGACAGGTACAGTTGACGACAGACACCACCCACATGGCCTACCTGACGTATGTATCCCTCTCCTGGGCCCTCATTCCCCAGCCAGTCAGTGTAGTCAGAGTGACAGTGACAGGTACAATGGACGACAGACACCACCCACATGGCCTACCTGACGTATGTATCCCTCTCCTGGGCTCTCATTCCCCAGCCAGTCAGTGTAGTCAGAGTGACAGTGACAGATACAATGGACGACAGACACCACCCACATGGCCTACCTGACGTATGTATCCCTCTCCTGGGGCCTCATTCCCCAGCCAGTCAGTGTAGCCAGAGTGACAGTGACAGGTACAATGGACGACAGACACCACCCACATGGCCTACCTGACGTATGTATCCCTCTCCTGGGCTCTCATTCCCCAGCCAGTCAGTGTAGTCAGAGTGACAGTGACAGATACAATGGACGACAGACACCACCCACATGGCCTACCTGACGTATGTATCCCTCTCCTGGGGCCTCATTCCCCAGCCAGTCAGTGTAGCCAGAGTGACAGTGACAGGTACAATGGACGACAGACACCACCCACATGGCCTACCTGACGTATGTATCCCTCTCCTGGGGCCTCATTCCCCAGCCAGTCAGTGTAGTCAGAGTGACAGTGACAGGTACAATGGACGACAGACACCACCCACATGGCCTACCTGACGCATGTATCCCTCTCCTGGGCCCTCATTCCCCAGCCAGTCAGTGTAGCCAGAGTGACAGTGACAGGTACAATGGACGACAGAAACCACCCACATGGCCTACCTGACGTATGTATCCCTCTCCTGGGCCCTCATTCCCCAGCCAGTCAGTGTAGTCAGAGTGACAGTGACAGGTACAATGGACGACAGACACCACCCACATGGCCTACCTGACGTATGTATCCCTCTCCTGGGGCCTCATTCCCCAGCCAGTCAGTGTAGTCAGAGTGACAGTGACAGGTACAATGGACGACAGACACCACCCACATGGCCTACCTGACGCATGTATCCCTCTCCTGGGCCCTCATTCCCCAGCCAGTCAGTGTAGTCAGAGTGACAGTGACAGGTACAATGGACGACAGACACCACCCACATGGCCTACCTGACGTATGTATCCCTCTCCTGGGGCCTCATTCCCCAGCCAGTCAGTGTAGTCAGAGTGACAGTGACAGGTACAATGGACGACAGACACCACCCACATGGCCTACCTGACGTATGTATCCCTCTCCTGGGGCCTCATTCCCCAGCCAGTCAGTGTAGTCAGAGTGACAGTGACAGGTACAATGGACGACAGAAACCACCCACATGGCCTACCTGACGTATGTATCCCTCTCCTGGGGCCTCATTCCCCAGCCAGTCAGTGTAGTCAGAGTGACAGTGACAGGTACAATGGACGACAGACACCACCCACATGGCCTACCTGACGCATGTATCCCTCTCCTGGGCCCTCATTCCCCAGCCAGTCAGTGTAGCCAGAGTGACAGTGACAGGTACAATGGACGACAGACACCACCCACATGGCCTACCTGACGTATGTATCCCTCTCCTGGGCCCTCATTCCCCAGCCAGTCAGTGTAGTCAGAGTGACAGTGACAGGTACAATGGACGACAGACACCACCCACATGGCCTACCTGACGTATGTATCCCTCTCCTGGGCCCTCATTCCCCAGCCAGTCAGTGTAGTCAGAGTGACAGTGACAGGTACAATGGACGACAGACACCACCCACATGGCCTACCTGACGTATGTATCCCTCTCCTGGGCCCTCATTCCCCAGCCAGTCAGTGTAGTCAGAGTGACAGTGACAGGTACAATGGACGACAGACACTACCCACATGGCCTACCTGACGTATGTATCCCTCTCCTGGGCCCTCATTCCTCAGCAAGTCAGTGTAGTCAGAGTGACAGTGACAGGTACAGTTGACGACAGACACCACCCACATGGCCTACCTGACGTATGTATCCCTCTCCTGAGCCCTCATTCCCCAGCCAGTCAGTGTAGCCAGAGTGACAGTGACAGGTACAATGGACGACAGACACCACCCACATGGCCTACCTGACGTATGTATCCCTCTCATGGGCCCTCATTCCCCAGCCAGTCAGTGTAGCCAGAGTGACAGTGACAGGTACAATGGACGACAGACACTACCCACATGGCCTACCTGACGTATGTATCTCTCTCCTGGGCCCTCATTCCCCAGCCAGTCAGTGTAGTCAGAGTGACAGTGACAGGTACAATGGACGACAGACACCACCCACATAGCCTACCTGACGTATGTATCCCTCTCCTGGGGCCTCATTCCCCAGCCAGTCAGTGTAGCCAGAGTGACAGTGACAGGTACAATGGACGACAGACACTACCCACATGGCCTACCTGACGTATGTATCCCTCTCCTGGGCCCTCATTCCCCAGCCAGTCAGTGTAGCCAGAGTGACAGGTACAATGGACGACAGACACCACCCACATGGCCTACCTGACGTATGTATCCCTCTCCTGGGCCCTCATTCCCCAGCCAGTCAGTGTAGTCAGAGTGACAGTGACAGGTACAATGGACGACAGACACCACCCACATGGCCTACCTGACGTATGTATCCCTCTCCTGGGCCCTCATTCCCCAGCCAGTCAGTGTAGCCAGAGTGACAGTGACAGGTACAATGGACGACAGACACCACCCACATGGCCTACCTGACGTATGTATCCCTCTCCTGGGCCCTCATTCCCCAGCCAGTCAGTGTAGTCAGAGTGACAGTGACAGGTACAGTTGACGACAGACACCACCCACATGGCCTACCTGACGTATGTATCCCTCTCCTGGGCCCTCATTCCCCAGCCAGTCAGTGTAGTCAGAGTGACAGTGACAGGTACAATGGACGACAGACACCACCCACATGGCCTACCTGACGTATGTATCCCGCTCCTGGGCGCTCATTCCCCATCGCACCAGATTTTTGGCCTTGATCAAGGTCACCAGCAGCTTCTCGGACTCGCGTTCATACTCCACGGCGAACCACACCCGCCCGATGTGGTTGTCGGGAATGTCGTAGTCGTCATCAGTGTCCACCATCTTGTATAGACTGGGGTCCAAACTGCCCAATGAGTAGGCTCCTGCGGAACAGGAAGACGACAGAGATAACAGCTTGTAATGTTATATATTATTTAAAATGGCAACTTATCCTCATCTAATGGAGACAAAAGGGTGCATCGCTCATGTCAGTGAATGTTAATTCATAGTATCTACAAAATGCGCTCCACATATTTCATGCGAAAAATGATTTCTCCTCCAGTGTCTATCGGAACAATCTGAAAGGCAGTCCAGGCATTTATTGCGATGTCAACTTTGATATTTTTAGCGCAAGATGTCATTACCAAACGTTCTTGGATGTTTTGAGATTTGTCCAGGCCACGTGTACCACTAATAACCACCATATAGGTGACCCTAACTCTATTATAACACTGGCCAAAACAATGTATCCCCATGTGGTGCAGCTCGCTATTGGAGTGCTAGTCATTGCTAGAGCCATGTTTTACACTTCAGAAAGACGTTCAGACAATCTTTCTTTCTCCGAAACTCACCTCTCTATTACCATATAGACGAGAAACTGTCCATTGTTTGATTCCCTATTCCCCTATGTAATCAATTAAGTCTTCTTTGCCACCTACGGCCTCAGAAAGATGGGCTTCAAGTAAAATGTCACAGAGAGAAGTAACAATCCCCTTGAACGAGACAAGAAAGCCTTGCCATTAGACGATGAGGTTCGCTGCTCGTCTTTCCAGACCCATGCCATAGACGACTTCGCAATTATACGCCATCTTGGAAAAATCGAGACTGGCGCAAAGAGTTATGGGAAATATTTTGGTGCTATCTTGACTTTTTCTATGGAGATAAATACCATATTTCCACATTATTGGCAAGGCATGTATAAAATTAATGAGCATTTTTAATATACTACCGCTGACAGTATGCCATTGTGGCGGTTACAGTGCGGATCTAACAGCGGAACTGACGTCATACAGTCACCTGATGTGACTGACGTCACAGATACACATCCAGTTTTACTGACGTCACACATACGATACCCAGTGTTGCTGACGTCACCCAGACAACACCCAGCCTTAATGACGTCACACAGATAACACCCAGCGTTAATGACGTCGCACATGCGACACCCAATGCTCATGACGTCACACAGACACATACATATGCATAGTACACTTACGTTCGCGCTCCATGAGCAGTGGGCTGGGGGCGGTGAGGTCCAGACTGTCCGTGTAATCCTCAGAGGATAGGGAGCTCTGGACGCTGCCCCAGCCTCGGGCTACCACGGGGCCAGGCACCTCAAAGGGAACTGTCTTCAGGCTACGGAACAGGTACAACATGGAAGCCTCCTCCCATTACACACGGCAAGGTGATACGATACATGTCTCCGTGCGTCGGTTGCGTGATATGGGATGATGCATCTGGTGACTTGATTCATCTATTTGATGATGAACTTTGTCGTGATATCTGATGATAAACTTTTTCATGATATCTGATGATAAACTTTGTCATGATATCTGATGATGAAAGATATCTGATTATAAAATTTTATAAATGATAATAAACTTGCAGAATGACAATATCTGATGATAAACTTATATATAATGATACGATATATGATGATAAACTTTTGTAATGACATGATTTCTGAAGATAACCTTTGGCAATGACATGATATCTGATGACAAAATAGGACGACGAAAGATATGATTATAAAATATAAAGACGACATATCTGATGATAAAATATGATGCCGAAATATGTGATGACAATGACGCGATACCAGACGAATACAGATACATTATTCTCTACGTGATATCTGGTCATACAATATTGGTCTAATGAGAGCAGCAAATCTTTATGAAGAGCAGATGACGAATCATGACACGGTCCACTAATGGAAGTAGGGAACACCGTCAGGTTAAATATCATTAAATACTATTGAGGCAAAGTGGATAATTGTCGTTGTTGGCTTTTAAGTTAATAGACCGATCCAGGCTGTCAATCATTCACTGACGTCACTGTTGTTTTTATCCAATCATGTCGTGAAATAAGGTCTTCCACGTGCGTTATGTCGGACAAACAAGTCGGACAAACAAAGCAGCATGTTACTTTCTTGTCAGTTTCAGAGATGAGTACTTCTCATTTGCACCTGCCATTAGTTTTTTATACTCACGACTAAAGAAAAATGACTCAAGCATGGGCTGAGCTGGGCTTAGTGTCGGAGCCTGGATCGGTATATAGTCCAGTCCGACATAACGCACGTGGAAGACATTTTTCCACCACATGATTGGATAATAGCACCAGTGACGTCAGTGAATAATTGACAGTCTGGATCGGTCTGTTGCCCCCGTAACAACACAATCTAACAGCTTCGGGTGTTGTTCAGGGAGATGTTCGAGTACCTGCGAATGGCTGGCAGCACCTGTGCCTTGTACTGGTTGGGGTCCACATGTCCCGTGCAGCCAGGGAGCAGCTTCTGGTACTGGCTAGACTTGAGCCGCTTCTTCCGCGCGTGGCGTATCCAGCAGAGGAGGCACAGCGTCATCGCCATGACAACCAGGCCGCACGTGGCCCCGAGAATAACGGTCACCACGATATCTGAGGCGAGAGGTCAAAGCAATATTTAGATATTTATTTTCATTTGGTTATTTCTTTAGTGACCATGCCCCACCGCGGCTAATGGTTCTCTGCTAAGTCGTTACAATTTAGATGCAACGATCGGGCTAATTAGTGACGGAGTTGTTCTAGGAAATAAATGGAAATAAAACACGATGCGGGTGGTTAGAATTTTAGAACGGTGTTAGAACGGACGACATCCTGATCATCAATGGTTTGTTTTGTTCTTTCTTTTGTTTAATACCCAAAACCTGAAAGAATTGATCCCATGCTGAAATTAATTGATCAAATGGAAATACAATAGGAATCTGAAGTCAATCTCGCTTTATCCTTTGTCGCACACCACGATATCTAAAGCTTCTATAAGCCCAATCGCTATAGTATTTATCGTTGTTATTATAATTATTTGTAGTTTTACTTTTAAGTAGTTTAAATAGGTCTCAATGGTCTTATATTGCCCGACAATGCTTTTCATTCATACCTAAATGTGTCATGTAGCTTTCTAGTGCTTAGTTAATAATAGGATAAACTGGTCATTAATTTGTTGTCATAAACTACCTCTATAAAACCGAATGTGTCTAGCACAGAGCAATACATAAGGGTTTGCGGGGTTCCACAAGATAGTTACAACCTTAAAACCAGCATAGAGGAGTCCATATAATATGCTGTTTTGAGTCGCTCTTTTGAAATAGCTCACTCATGTATTCACCCCGCCGGGGGCTCATACGCTTGGCGCATTATTATCCCCAGCAGGGGGTCAAGCCAGGTCAAGAGAGAGGGGCTTCCCGGCCTCAGCTGTTTGCCCCAGTCCTTGATTAACATCGACAGGGAGCCATCGGCTGGCTGGCATCACAAGGACCACCGCCGCGTTGGATCCAGGGAAAAATTGGCCTGTTCCAAGAGCATCTGCTTGCATGTGTAGTTTAAATGAATAACCGGCATCCGGTCATGCCGCGCCCAATGACAGCGACTTCATTATGGGCAATTCCGACTGGGGGTCAAAGCGAAGACGGTTGCGGGTGGCGGGGCAGGGACGGAAGAGCGACTGTGCGCAGCCAGGGTGCTTGAAGCTGCTGGCACAGAGGAAGGCAGATGTTGCGATAGGAGCTATGGAAAGTATGAGGGGGGTGATTGGGGTGATTGGCATGGGGTTTGGTGTGGCGGGTAGGGATGGGGCTTGGAGTGGGGTTAGCTGCAGCGGAAGAAGGCCGAAGTTGAGGGGATGGAGGGGTAGTTCCGGTCCCCCGCCTCCCACCAGGGGGATGGTCATTTCCACCGAGATTTCTTTGGCATTGCTTCAGCTGCTTGTCCGGGAAGTTATTTGTCTGCGAGCTTCCTACAGCCTGGAGGGGAATAGGGTGGGACAGGGAGACCTTGGGGATATAGCCGGAGGATGAAATGTATGCGGACGTGTGTGGTGGTTAGGGCCCGAAAAAAGCTTACATCATGTATATTATTTCATTTAAACATTACAATATGCCATGTGGCCATATATCTTTTACGTCATGTATATTATGCCAATGTTGTATGTTGTAGTCAAGGTTACAGACATCACGTAGGGTTACTCGCATTTTACTCACGAATCGCTTCACCCAATCTAATTTATTATGTTATTTTATCACTTTCTACTTTTGCTATATATGCGGTTGGCCTGAATTGTTATTTGGTAACACGAATGGGACTACGTCTCGAGTATTACCACTTTAATATATAATGGTGACTAATGGCACAGGAAAACATCAAGTGCAACCTACAAAGCCACAAATCATGTTAAATAATTGATCGTGTACCTTTTTTTGTTCAGGTGTTAATTTATTAAGTCGGATCATTGCCAATAAAAGGGTGTATATAACCTCATAATATAAACATTAGTTTGTGTCGAGTACACCAAGTGAAAGGCCAGTGGGGACATTTTGTGACAGACAGACGCGGCTTTCATGAGTACTACGTCATCAAAAAATAGATAGTATATTCGTGCGTATTACGTCATCAGAAATCGGCGATCCCATCCATTGTTTGCCTAGATATTGCGACCGACATAATACTGTACGAAATTGGACCACAGTAAATTCGTAAAGTTAGGTGACAAATCCACGCGTTAAAAGTAGCTTTAAGGTTTATACCATGGAAGAGAAACATTATTTAAATAGACTGACTTGTGGTCTGCATGGTTGTCAATGGGGAGTTGATCTCTCCGGATTATGACATCTGACAGATCCAGGGACGGCAGCAGATTGATGCATGAACGGTGTCCAGAAAATCCCGAGTCGAAATCCGATAGATCCTGGATTAGTATTCCAACAGCTCCAGTCCAAATGTCTAGATTGATTGAGGGTCAGTATCCGATAGATCCAAGACTAATAACACTCAGTATATCCAAAAATCTGCAACTGACAGACTCAGGGTCAGTATGCGACAGTTCCGGTAGCTGACAACTCAAGCGTCTCCGTGACTAAGCTCCAAATACATCCGAAGGTTAAAAGATCTAATATCTCAGGTGTCCTTCACATCTCGATAATCAGCCAACCTGTAAACAAAAAAAAGCATCATTTAATATTAAAAACACATCGCGCCGTCAGAATGGACTTCAGCATTCGATATTGAGTATTTTTGTATTGAAATATAACTTCCGTACAGCTTCTCGAACCACTTGGGACAAGCAATAAATATATGCAACGCGACACGGAATCCCATAGGATGATCCCCCCCCTACCCCTACCACCCCAGCTACGAGATTTCATGGCGCAATAAATTCCGCCACCCCATGTATAATGCATTCCCACACCCACCTAACTGATATATGTCGACCGGTGATATGTAAGTATTCCGGTATTGTCAGTCAAAACTCACACCGGCCCCAGTAATGGGATTGCGCGCAGCAGCACCGCCCAAAGCCCAACGCCAGCCAAGCTAGTCCCATCGGCGCCGGAGCAATTAACCTCCTCAAATGCTGCACAAGCCGGCGTGGGAGTTGATGGACGTGGGGGTGGGATGGGTTGGGGAGGGGGAGGAGGGCGGGTGGGGGGGGGGGGGGCTGGATGTCTAGAGGCAGGGTTCAAGCGTTAAAGGTGGTCTTATGGTTGGTGTGGCACCTGGGTGTGTGGGACAAGGATTGTGGCCGTCAGTGAGGGGATCGTTGCCTCACCAGCGGCTGTCAGAGGGTAGAAAATGACGTGTTTTTATATTAAATGCCCATCACTCGTCTTCATTACATCTAGTAATAAAGCAGCAAAATCATGTGAGGATGCATCAAGCGATATTCATTCAAGTATATTTTATTGTTTCAACTGGCACCGATGGATAGTGAGGCTCAGTAAGATATGTTGCGGTTCGTAGCATCTTATCTCGAAGACATATAGTAATTCCGCACAGATAGTGGTCCGCTGAACAAAGATGATGAAATTGGTGTCAGGTGAAATCTCAGTGTGACCCTGATTTTGCGGAGGAGATATTTCTACCAACACTCTTTTATTCCATTGCGTACAGTGGTTACACTACCAATAATCTGTATACAGGGAAGCTTTTTATGGCTAAATTGCGTACCGTGCGTCTATTTGATCGGACAACGCATTGGAGGTACCCCGTCGATTCCCCAATATAACCACTGCGATCGTTTCATATACACAGGCGTTTTTTTACTTCTCCATCGCTGCCCAAAGTGCCGTATATTTTCTGACCGTAGGTGAACCGAGGTGACTATATAGAGCCACAATTAATGTTAATTGCGCGACTCCGGCACAACGTGGTCATTACCTCCTGGCTGCTGCTGCTGCCTGATGAACAAAGATGATTCCCAGGGCATTGGCCCAGGGACAGAGCCGTCGTTACAGTTACTTCCGGTCCAGCCAAACGCGGCGTGCGCCTGATGAGAAGGACAACTAGGAGGGGTTGTAAAGGAGTCGGGGGGTGGGGGGGGGGGCGGGAAACCCGCGGAATACACCGTGAAATGGGTATTTATATTAATGGTATCACGTGGTGGTTTCATAGGAATGGGACGTATGTGGAGATCCAGGGTGGATGTCAAGGTCAAGATTAAGGTCACGGTCGAAAGCGGAGTAACCACAAAGAGATATTACCGTAACATTATATATATATTATACGGGTTTGTTGTAGTTTGAAAGGATGGACAGCTGTTAATTGCAATGGCAGATATTGACAAACGGTTAGATTACATATGATAATGGCAGATGTTGACAAACGGTTAGATTACATATGATAATGGCAGATGTTGACAAACGGTTAGATTACATATGATAATGCCGCAAGTACAAGACATGTCAAATCTTCCTATTTATTTTAGCTATGTGCACCGTGCTGACATTTCAGCTTTTCTAACATTTTCCATAAAGGCCCATATACATTTCTTTTGCAGATTAGTACATTATTCTGTTGGTATAAAGTCAAAGTCATAAATGCCGTAGACACACGTTTCGGCCTATATTTTCTGCGAATTTGCCTCGATCACTCCAAAAATCCCTGACGTGAGAAAGCAACACTAGACCATTTTAATGATACTAAACTTACGTTTGTACTGCGAGGTTATCCTTTTTTAAGACACAAACAATATTTCTCCATGCTGACACTCCATTGGGAGCAGACACACTTTCACAACTAGACTAAATCACAGACAATGAAAGGCTCTATAGTTGCCATGGCATCCTCGTGGCTGGTATAAATATAGAGCATGTATTGTTCAAAGCACGTTCGGCGCCATGGCAACCATCATTTTATGACGCGTGTCTTAGTATTTTGGCGGCAGAGCGTTTTCTGCCAACGGAGTGTCAGCATGGAGAAATATTCTTTGTGTCATTAAAAAGGATAACATCGCATTACAAAGGTAAGTTTGGTATCATTAAAATGGTCTAGTGTTGCTTTCTCACGTCAGGGATTTTTAGAGTGATCGAGGCAAATTCGCAGAAAATATGGGCCGAAACGTGTGTCTACGGCATTTATGACTTTGACTTTAGTTTCCAGTCCTAACCACGATGAAGACATTACAATAGTTTATTGACGTCACTACTGTCGTGTAAAATACCAATCACCAGATTGCATCAACAGTTGCATGCCAACGTGAAGCCCACCAATTAGTATTTAATGTGATTTGTTATAATCACCGGTATCCGTAGCAATGACACTTAGTCGACATTAATAAAACATTTCGGAATTGGACAGTTATTGATGGAGACCACGGTTGATGAGCAATGGGAAAGAACTGTTACATGATTCCGTTCATGACCCGGTATCGATAATAGCAGCATCGACACGAATTGTATAAAGGAGACAGGGGGTGGGATCTCAATTTAACCGGGCTAATAATCCGGATCCACTGCTTCTGATGATATTCGCAATACCTACGCTTGCACTTAATGGATATTGCATGTACCGCAGTCAATTTCACAGATTTTATTAAACGGGCCATGGTTTTTACGGAACTACGACGAACTATAACACCTTTCGTGTCTCTCGTGTCTTGGCAATCATCGTTCCGACCACATTGACCCACCATTTAGAAGGAAATAACTTTTTATTGCGGGAAGATCTTAAACCTTCCAATTAATCAATGCGCCGCCTGAAAAATAAGCCAAGTCCGCTAAAAAAAATCCACCCGGGTCAGGTTTTTTTTCTAGTCTTCAAAAAAATATCTTTGGACCCTGTCTCCTTACTGTAGTTTTCAGATTATTAACATTCACTCGATTTATACCTTATTAAAGCCGGTTTTTTTCACCAATGGAGATCCAAGACAGGGGCGGATGGTGAGTTTATTAGCGTGGGAGTTATATTGCAATACGCTTATTTTTTCTTATACTGATTTTAGCTTTCGGTATGTATTCACCGGCTTTATTAAACCGGGAGTTTTATTAATGCTACCGTTGACTTCGCAGCGACATACAACGATAGGGCCAGCGGGCTTTATTAGGCGCGTTCAATGTAAGACTACCATCTGAGGCTTGAAATGGTGCTTTAACACTGAAAGACATTTTAGAATAAAGGTTGATGCTAAGCATGCGAGCATTTGAATCGTAAAGGAATTGGTAACATTTGTGCAATGGTCACCAACTACACTTCAGCAGTTGTCAATTTTGAGCCATAAAGGTTGATATATTTTTATGAACATACATGCTTTATTTAGTGTTGTTTGTCAGCCGAGAAGCAATGCCACGCGAGAAGTAATGCCAGGCGAGAAGGAATGCCTGCCGAGAAGCAATGCCAACAGCAATGCCAGTCAACAATGCCAGCTGAGAGGCAATGCCAAGCGGGAAGCAATGCCAGGCGAGAAGCAATGCCAGGCGAGAAGCAATGCCAGGCGAGAAGCAATGCCAGACGAGAAGCAATGCCAGGCGAGAAGCAATGCCATTTGAATGCATACGCAGTGTCATTACTAAAGCTGAATGCCAACCGAGTTATTAGCAAAGGTATCTTTGTCACGTATCGCCGGTAATCATATCAATACCTAATAACACCTTACTGTCAGAAGCGACAGCTGATATTAGAAGATAAAACAACGGTTGATTTGTTCGTAGGCCACATGAAGGAGTGTTACTTAGCGTCTAACTGAACATATGACACTCAAATTGTGCCACACGTATGGCCAAAACTCATTTGCTTGATATGCGACATATGCAGGAGACCCAACGACCCCGACACACTATCACCCATGTAGATGAACTTAATCTACCCCACCCAACTAACGGTGACCCAGAAACTCCCCCCCCCCTACACGGCCGCCCACACCCACTCCACCTCCGCCGACACCCATATACTTCCTTAATTAGTATCCCAGTGACAGAGCGTCTACAGTAGCAATGTGCCCTTCGGCGGGAGGGGGGGGGGTGGTCCGCCCGACCCAGACAGCCAAGCACTCACCCACCCATGACTCCCCCCTACCCCACCCAGCTGGCACCCCAGCGCCAGAGAGGATTCCAGCCCCTCATCACTATGAAGGGGACAACCCATAAAAAAGCCATAGAAACCAAGTGTCGTTGACATTTCAGACTCAGAGCCAATTAGCTGCGGTCCGTGCTGACGCAGCGCTGCCACACACAGTGCCTGCCTTTTTTCTTCCGCTTCCTGCCCAGTCGTGATGGGCACTGGGACCTGATCAGATGCAGACCCGGTCCCTGCAATATCACACAGGATGGCAGCACTGCAGACGACCAAGGGCTACCTTATCAAGGCAAAATGTTACCAGGTCAAGTCATATCCGCTGTAAGCCTTTTTCATTATCTCGTTTAAACAGAACGTTTAGCTAATAGGGCTGTACGGTCACTTCGGGATGTTATCGACACCCCACGAGACAGGGATACCTATGCTCTACGTCAATGCCTAGCATCAACGGCATGTACGTGCTGCCTATCTTCCGGTTGTTTGCCTTCACTCGCCTCACACAAAAGATCGGCTAAAGCTGTCCTTGGAAGCACAAATAACCACTAAAGTTATATGTGCATATCCGAATTATAACCATCCGAGTAAATTTGTGTAATGTATGAGCGGTTAGACAGTTGATAAACCAGAATGCGGTTGTCTCATGAGTGACTGTCAGTGTCAGGCGATCTAACGTGCTGCGCGGGGTTTTCCATATCGTATGACGTAATAATCATCATGACGCGCGTGTCTGCGCGCGGTATCTATGGTTACGTAACAACGCTCTTTATATGGACTGAGCAGGTGAGGACAATGGTGCTCCGTTTGTCGTAGAACTGTAAACATCGATGATTTGGCTCAAAATACAACGCTTCCAACAGTCTCATCGAACGGACCACATGCATTATGGAGAGATAAAGGTCTTATCTTTAATTATATTATGATTTTATAGTTAGCCATGCCTGGACCAAAGCAAACACAAACCGCGCAGCCGGCCGGTTCCAAACAGTAAAACGTTGACTACAATGAGTGCGAGTCACGCAGCTGTAGCAAGGCACCAGCGTGATGCGCACTCGTTCTAAGAGCACGTGTTTTTTTGTTGGTCCCCAAAAGACCTAAACCGGAAATAGAACTTGCGAGAACTGTACAGCCCTATGTCGGTCCTCTCTGTCTGATATTTTTCAGTCGTTGGCAATCCTTTGCAAGCACAGTAAAGCTTAGTAGGCGGGGGGGGGGGGGGGGGGTTGTACCTTTTCCGATTGGGGGATCGTTATCCGTACAATTCTTGGTTCAGGGCGAAGACCTTTGCCTATTTACCGCGATCCGTTAAAACAGTCTGCGAATTCCTCGATAACAAAAATACACCAAAATGTCCTTATCTTGGAGATTCGATATTGTTCTCCCTACTTTTTGTGGATTTCGCGATTCAGATTCTCCCCCCACCCTTAGTATTACGGTCAGTATTACACGAATTCTTGGTATTGTGGTATTGTTAAACTTGTTAACCGCATGCAGGCACTGGATTGTGTCCTTAATGGATCCAGACAGGTCATATGCGCATGTTGAGTCGGTGACCCAGCTGACATGCCTGCATGCCATTTATGACGTCATCATTGCCAGATTCAGCATAAAGCGACTACCTATATTGATGGATACCCTGTATACGAGGCTACGAACTATTACATTGTGGTTGTCTGTTGTTGTCAGTGGTATACCCGTAGCTACTGAATGCCATCCAAGGGGCGCTGCATGATATGTACCGCTATCACCCCCGCACACCCAGGGAATCCCGCATGGGTCCTTGTTCAGGCAAATCCATCGTCTTTCGTAGACGGAAAGAGGCCAACATATAACATCGCCTCACCAGACGTGGCCGCCCGCACTGTGAACACTTTATTAATTGACGCTTAAATCCGAGATGTTCTTTTAATGCCCACTGACTGAGATACCTTGCGATAGCAGAGATGATATAGATATAAATAAACTTTAAGGAAAAACAAACTAAACGCTGATACATGCTTTCCAATCAAAATCTCGTACTTCAGTTGTTATCTAACCTGTTACTTCATGATTATATTGCATATATTACAGCATTGATTTGTTGGTTCAAGTAGAACGATTTACACTTGGAACCTTTATCCTGCACACACATTCGCACAGGTGGGATTCGAACCACGCCATGCCCTATGGACTGTCTGTTTTGCTATAATGTTGCATCAAGTCTGGTAAAGTGGGACTTTCTTACGTGCTACGTGACGAGACACCATCCAGGTATTGCTTTGCCTTTGAACCTAAAGGTATGCATATATTTCTCAAAGAGGAAGATCAGAAAATATATCATGTAAATTTCTAATACTGCTGGATTGAGTAGCTTTAGTGAGTATAAAATATTGCACTGATTAACCCAGAGAGCGCTGACGTTCGGAGGCCAAACGCAACGTCCGGTACGGCTTGCCCCGTAGCATTACCAACGTTTCCCAATACAGTCCTCATGTTTTCAGTAATTATACGGCAGCCTGTTGACGTTAACAGGGCAGGCAGCGAGTGATGACGCACTCGTACCCATCGACCCCTGGAGAACCGGATCTGGCAGTCATGATTAATCACCTTCCATCAACCACTCTGGGCCCGCGAGACTAGCATGGCTAATGCAATCTCCTCAATCGAGGATAATAACCTACAATTGTGGACACATGAAAAGACAATATAGTGGAACATTTGGTGCGGATCAGTTGCATAATGTTTGAATGTATCGTGCTCTATTTTTGACGTACCATACCTTGATCGAGCGGTGTGCTTCGGCTCTTGTCGTAAAGTTTGCTTTCGTTGAAATTGATTGAAGGTAATATGTTTTACTGGGGCAATTATGTAACTTAACCACAATCCTCAATAGATTTAATTTCAGTACCTGTGTCAATGTCAATACTATTTTGCCAGGGCCGTGCACAATTCTGGTGCCGTGACCAGGATATGGTGCATATTGCTGGCGTCATGATCAGAGTCAATATGTTGGTGCCTTGCGTCATGAGCAATTCTTTACGTCTGATACCGCGTGAACGATTCAGTGAACGAGTATCTGTTAAAGCTATTCTTGCAATTACCCCGGTCCTTGTGTCTCCATTGCAGGCTGTCCAGCACACCCTCATGAAAAAGTAGGACAAAAGTAGGAATGGAAATACAAAAAAAGTAGGACAAAAGTAGGAAAATAGAAGCAAAGAGTATGACTCAAATAGCATATGTAGCAACATTATTCCGGATAAACAAATGACAAAATGTTATATTACTGAGAAAATGCTTTTTTAGAACATTTCTTATATGCTGCTCAGCTGTACCTGTATTTTCATTATTAGAACTTGACAGACACTAGTGTTGATTTAAAGATATATCAGGACGCAAAAACAAAATACCTCTGACTTTTGCAATAATAGAAGCGATATGCACACTTTTACAGCAATTCACGACATTTTGAAACTGCGCCTGGTGAAGCAAATACCAAAAAGTAGGAAAATGTAGGTATTTTGAAGAAAAAGTAGGAAAAATAGGATGGAGACAAAAAAGTAGGAAAAAGTAGGAGAAGTAGGATCACTGGACAGCCTGCCATTGTCAAACACAATGTCCTTTGTAATTGTTTGCCCTCAGATGCAGAGGTATAAAGCCTAGATAATGGGAATACTGCAGTTGTCTGACTAGAGAAGCATGAAATGCCAGGCAAGCCCTGGCTGCTCTCAAGGGAAATAAAAAAAAAGGTTCTCTCTGGGGCATTGTCAGCATATTTTGTCTTCCTCATGCCTCAGTTTTTACCTTTTACCCTCTGTCAGACATGACCAAAACGGACAGAGGATCCAATCCCGTTCCGTCGCTACCTTTGGACAATACCAGTCCAGTGACTGATCCGGGTATTCATTAAATACATGAGAGTCTGACAATCAAACCGTAGCCGTATTTCTTTTGCTGAAAAAAATACATAGCCGCAGCGGGAGACGTCCGCACCGAACGAGCTGCTTGGGGCCTCTGCAGATGGGATATATATATATAACCATTGTGACATGGCGGAGACATGGTAATTTGTACGCAATGCAGGCAGGCAGAATGACACATGGTTTTGTCCAATGACATTCAGTATCATCCAAGCTTAAACGCAGAAGCACAATGTGTATGATACTATAGCATAATCACCGCACTGGTCAGCTCACACAAACATAGAAACAAATCTCTCCGGCAATAATGCCGATAACCATGCATTGGTTAATATTGATGTGCAGTCAAAATGGATATTTAAAATGTAGCACTGATTTCGTTGGATATGATCGCTTTGCATGGAATGATACAATAGTTATATAGCCTTTATACACAACTATCTGAAAACAATCAAACCACGATCATAAATGTTATTGCGGTACAGCGCAGTATGTATAGGATGGTATTGGTCGGAGAGGCTTTATCAGGCAAAACTGGCACGTCCGAAGGGAATAAATCAACAAGCAAGGTGCAATATCCTGCCATATGTACCCTGCCAGACCCGGAATGCAATGTCTCTCGGATTTTACGACACGGACTTCCGTCAGCTTCCGTCGGGTTCCTTTGTGCAGTGTGACCGATCGAATAGCGAATTTAAAAACATATTTAGCAGCGTGTTACTGCATAAACGACCGGTGTTTAAAGGGGTTACTCCAGTACACGTGACTCATCTCTTCCTGCAGCATTCCAATTGTCGTGATATGACAAAGGTCATGACAATCATTTTCTATTTATCTATTTTGCGACTATTATTTCACGTCCGTGTCATAGTCTCTTGGGTAATGAAATAATGTGATCAAAGCAAAAGTTACAATACTTTGCTTAGAAAACTTAGTACATTATTTTGTTCAGCATTTTCTTATCTTCTCCCATGCATTAACATATAATAGTGATATATAGGTTCGCCTCTGATGTATATAGATGCAAATAGCTGTCATAGGACCTGATGTAATTATATACGCACTTATGTTATGCGTTTACATTTATGCCCTTTGTAGCACTACATCCGCAGGCCCACCTCCCCCACTAAGTTCTCATTATATTTTGTGTTATCACTGGGCATCAGGAGTAAATAAACGGCGATTGCAGGAGGATACCTTAATATTGACACAGCGCCGCGCTGCGGCGGACTCAGACTGACTGGTGTCTTCGCATGATAAATGTTTTTGTGCTGAATTCTTCAGTTTGAGTGCCACACGCGTCAGCGAGCATTATTCCGCATCGTGCATACCCCTCTATAGGCGTAACATTCCAAGATAACACCGAGTGCTTACAATATCAACTTGACGACATGGCACCATCGCGAGCCAACGATTGCCGTTCATTTCCCCAAGTGGCAATAGCCGTGAGTTCTTGGTATTTATTAACATGGCTGGCGAGAGCTATGCTATTCGTAAGGCGATGTGTGCTATACCCTTATAAAGGTTACACGTGTAAATAGTTCCCAGCTTTCTGCCGATATATCAAGCTTAAGTAATTTCCTTTTGGCCATGCAAACATGATGCATGAGCAAAACCTTCTGTGTCTTTGTGAAGGCCTGGACGGCGAAATAATTATAACCGTTTACTCATCATATATATACTCTATAATTGAAATAACTTACTTGTAGGATGAGTTCCTTTACGACCATAGGTGTCAGTGGGATCGCGATTGTCATGATGGCAACCACAATTTATATATGTGTATTCACTCACTGTCTAATGCTGACGTTCCAAAGACTTGTTATTGTCTTCTCCAAGAGAGCCTAAAAGCTGGCAGTGGTTTACTTGCTGGCTAAGGAGGTCTAATAAAGATGCGATTGGTGATAGGCCTTTCATCGCGTCCGAAGTAATCGCCCTTTGCAGAATAGATTCTCGCGTTTGCATTTTTTTAAACCTGGCATTTTAGCGACTATTTCTTGAGACACAACATAGTTTCACCAGGCTGCGATGCACGTTGGGAAGCCACGGTCAGGTTACCATGAGGACAGCAGGTATTGTCAGATAGACTTGGTGACAGATCGAGGCTAGCTGTCCACACCATGAAGATTATAAATAAAGGATTTTTTGCAAACACATGACGAGAGTTAAGATGTCGCAATGCCAACCAAAATAACTATATGAAAATATTCAAGATAGGACGAAAAGCTTGGTGAAATACAATAACACCTGAGTGGCTTGATTATTGTATTTAATATGTCAAGTCCGGCACTTTATGAAGTTGTCCTGTCGTGCCGAGGCCCGGCGAAGGCCTTTCAGTCACCGGTAGGAGCAGGGAGGGAAAAATAAAAGAGAATGGGTCGTGTTGTTGACAGCTAGGGATGTCTGCCTTCCGGCGAAATGCAATTGTCGCGGTTGTTGCGGTTGGCCGTCATGATTTTGTTTGTGCATGAGTCCCGCTGGGAAAACAGACTGGAGCCATATGGAACGGGACTATATGGAGCAGGAAGTGGAAGAAGTCGGCCAGAGAAGAGATGAGGGAGAGATAAGGGGAGAGACGTAAGTGGGCTAAGACATGGCATGGAGAAGGAATTGGGAAGAGATGACCAAGAGAACATGGGGAAGAGAGAAGCGTCGTTAATGGTAAGGCGACAAGAAGGACATCGGAATGGGATTTCTATGCAAGAAAAGCTGAGAGTTTGAGAGTGCTTGAGAAGAGAGAAGCGTGGGCGAGGGATGAGAAGCAATAAGCAGGGAAGACATATGCCAAGGGAAATGATAGGCACGAAAAGAGGGAAGTGAGGGTAAGGGAAAAGACAAGAAGGTGTGCGAAGGGAAGAACAAATCGGTGAGTCAGAATAGGGATACTGAACACAGAAGTAGACAAGAGCACATAGAGACGTCGGTAAGAGAATAGAGAAACGCGGTGAGAAACTGTAAGGGTGGGGCTAAAAGAGATGGGGAGATGGGTCGGGAAATCGCTTCTCGAGAGTGGATGTCGCGGGTGATTGGCACAGGCCTGGTGGTGATGGTGGGCTAGTAGATGCGCTAGGGGAAAGAGTGAGGCGGAGCGGGGCGTGGCTGGGTGAGCGGGGTGGGGTGGGGCGAGGTCAGGAGTCTGGAGTTTGGCGGGGGTGGGGGGTGGGGGGGATGCTGGAGATTAACCTTGGAACGTCGGTGGGGGACGCCGATGGCGTGACCGACCACATATAGCCAGGAGGTTGGGGGAGGGGGAGGAGGGCTGGGGGTGGTCTTCCCCTGAGGGGGGGTGGAGGGAGGGCAGGGGGTTGTCTTCATCTGGGGGGAGGAGGAGAAGGGTGGGGGTTGTCTTCACTTGGGGGGAGGGGGAGGAGGGCGGGGGGTTGTCTTCCCCTGCTGGGGCGGAGAGGGAGGGCGGGGGTTTGTCTTCCCCTGGGGGTGAGGTGGTGGAGGGCGGGGGCTATTATTCCCCTGGGGGGAGAAAGGCGGGGGTTGTCTTCACCTGGGGGGATGGATGGGGGGGTAGCCTTAAATTAAAGAGGTATGGTAGTAGTGCGGGGGTGGGGGGAGGGTGGCTTCACCTCGGGCGTGTCGCTTTGTCTCAAGCCGCTGTGTCCCCTGACAGAATACGGGCACTAAAAGGTAATACAAAAGGGGAAGACACCGATATGCCGCGGTCCCCTTTTGTGTCGGTTGAGTTACTGCTGTTCGCTGGCTGCCCTCATCGCATGCCTACCAACGGGCCGCAGATATAGCTATTCATTGGCAATCGCCGAATAGCTGTCCGGGTTTAGCGGTCAGCAGTTATCTAGCAGCGAGTCTCATGTAGTCTGTTATGTAGCAACTGCCGTCCATGCCGAACCCATTGCCAGAGGAGAATCTCCTTCATCTCAAAATGTGTGATCTATCCCCCCATAGCTGGGGCGTATCTGCCCGAATAATTACTACAGCCTTATATATTTATGATCTATTTCCTCATAGCTGTGGCGTATTTGCCCGAATAATTACTTCCACTTCGAATCGTGGACCTGAGCCAACGTTTACAGGTTGGTATCCGACCGATAAGTATGCAGCTAGAGTATTAAACACCTCTTTAACCAAGGATAATTAGCCAGCATAGCCAATAGGGGGAAAACAAACCTATTAGCATTTGATTTGACTAAGACGAGCCATGGTGAAACCGGACACGACACACACCACCTTAAAGTGAATCTGGAATGAGGGCCCCTCGACTGTTAGCCTGTCCCTCTCAGTCTCGGCCTCGGCTGACCGTGGGCAGGAATGGTCACCCCGGGATTAGCGGGAGGGGCGTCTGGTGGGGGGGGGGGAGGGCTTGCCAAGGCCGGCCTCCAACCTCCTGTTGACCGGAATGCATGCCTCGCACTGAACCAAGGTAATCCCTCCCCCGGTGGCTGGGTGTTGGGCTGGGGCGGGGGAGGGGGGGGGGGGGTGAGATATTAGATGATTTGTGACGGACGCGTGGGAGGCCCGGGGATAGGGGTGCGGATGGTGGGTGCTGGTGGTGGTGGGGGGGGGGGGGGTGACGTGGGGACGTGAGGTGTCTTAGGGTGTTAAGGTTAGGGCGTGGGGGAAGGGTGTGAGCCTTTTTGTCATTAGGGAGGTGGGGCGGGGGTGGGGGTGTGATATCTTGATGTTAGGGGAAGGGCGTGGGGTAAGGGTGTGAGGTTCCTTGGCGTTAGGCGTAGCATGTGGGGATAGGTGTGAGTTTGTTTTTACTCCAGGACGGGGTGGGGGGTGGGGGGGGGGGGGGGTGAGAGCACTCACATGTTGTGTACGCTGTTGCAGAGCTCTATAAAGAAAACCCTAAAAAAGAGATGGTGTTTTTTGACGATAGGGTGTGGTGCTGGTTGGGGTGTGGTGGGGGTGTAGGGGTTCTTGACGTGTGAGGGTGGGGGGGGGGGGCTTATGGCTTTATAACCCTCCCAAGGGTGTGCCATCTCACCAGGTTTCCGGGCGTTACCATGGCACCTGAGGGTGGATGGCATCAACAGGATGAGGCCAGCCGGGTAACTAAGGTACAATTACACGAGTTAAACGATGCGGTCGCTATGGAAACGTGATCATGGCATGGTCAGTCCTTTACGCTTACTTACCGTCGCCATGGCGTGCTCATCACACATAATACCTGTAATTAAACCCCGCGCGATTGTCAACTAACAACACGCTAATCACCGATGATGAACCGTGTCCAAATATGATGCCATATCATATTACGTGATGCATGTTACGTATATATCGCATTGAAGGCAGAAGCCAGCGTACAGTTCACTTTCCCCATCGCCGCCTTTGGAAGGACGGATTAAAAGACTGAATCTAGGACCATTCGTTCTCGCACTATCGGCATTTCGCCGTTAGATACTCCTACCTCGCAAATGAAGACGATAGGTGAACGGCGGGGGTGGGGTGGTGGGGGGGGGGGGGGGGGCGAGAGCAGGAGGGACGGGTTAGGGAGACGCTCTAGGGTCGTACGGTGGACGAGGGTAAGAGGGAGGGAGGGGGAAGTGGGGTGAACGAGGGTAAAAGGGAGGGAGGGAGGGGGGAGTGGGGTGAGCGAGGGTAAGAGGGAGGGA
Organism: Arenicola marina; assembly: GCA_964019135.1. Lineage (NCBI taxonomy): Eukaryota > Metazoa > Annelida > Polychaeta > Arenicolidae > Arenicola > Arenicola marina. Next base: position 39,162,108 of record OZ025251.1, on the reverse strand, counting down.
GGGGGATTCGAAGTGGGGTGAACGAGGGTAAGAGGGAGGGAGGGGGGAGTGGGGTGAGCGAGGGTAAGAGGAGGGAGGGGGAAGTGGGGTGAGCGAGGGTAAGAGGGAGGGAGGGTGAAGTGGGGTGAACGAGGGTAAGAGGGAGGGAGGGGGAAGTGGGGTGGACGAGGGTAAGAGGGAGGGAGGGGGAAGTGGGGTGGACGAGGGTAAGAGAGAGGGGTTGTGGCAATGGGGATGGACCAGGATAGGAGACAGAGGTGAGACTGGAGATGGGTGGAGGGATGAGCTATAGGAGATGGATGGACTGGGGTAGTAAGGAGGGGTTGGAGAAGTGGGGATAGAACCAGGATAGGAGAAAGAGGTGAGAATGGAGATGGGTGGAGGGAGGAGCTAGGAAGGAGATAGACTGGGGGTAGTGAGGAGGGTTCGGAGAAATGGGGCGGGACCGGGGTGGCAGGGATGGGTGAGAATGGAGGTGTGGAGGGAGGGCTAAGGAAGGACGGAAGGCGGGTGGGGTGTCATATGCTACTATGCCAGGTGCCGGGGACTGTCTGTGTCAACCAGGCGTCACAGAAGGTCACCGGATGTAAGCAGAATGTCGCTGTGCGTGCGAGGCATACTGGTCGGCATAATGCCCCTCCCTCCGCGCCGGTAAAGCCGCGCCACATCCCACCACAAGACGACGCACTAAATGCATGGAGCGGTCGCGAGTACGTCCAAGACAGTGTTGCTGTTTTTTTTCTGAGCTGATGCAAGCCTGCTCTCATAGTCGCACTCGCATAACGAATGGATCACTTTGCTAGGAAGTTATGTTAGAGACAGACGGTATGCATTATGTGCCTTAAACCATTGTACCCTTTGTGCGACGGTCTTAATTGCCCACAGCTCATGTTTGTATCACATACTGGGTCACCTTGAGTAATGGGTTCACTTTGATAAGATAAATAGGTTAATAGATGGACCGTCTTTATGCAAAATAAAGCTGTAGTGCTTTTGTAATATGCCTAGTATTTCAAAGAGATTTTGCAACAACCTTTCGGTCGTTGGCCGTCTTTGTAAAGAGAATGATTCATCAGATGAGGTGATCTGCCCGGTGGAAACAGGAAGCACAGACATGCGTTTTCTAATTGACCGTAATTTTTTTAGTTGGGTATTCCCCTTCTGTACCACATCTGTAATCGTGGTACACAGTCCTCACTGACAGGACAGAAAGGTGAGGTTTGCGGAAATAACATGGTGGCCATCGACAGATTTGTTATGTATCACGAGGTGTCAGGGAGTGGCAGGGGGGTGGGGGGGGGGGCGGGGGGGGGGGCGGTGTTGGATTAAGAGGAATGGCTCAGGGCGTTTATGCCGAGGACGGTAAGCTCATAGCCGAATAAATGTGTACATGCTGGGTTAAGCGAACCATTCCGATGGAAGATGTCATAATGCAATTATAATAATTATTAAAGCAATATATTCTGTAATTTTTTGTATACCAACCTCTGCCCCACGTCAAAAACGTATATTCTGCGTTGAATTTAAATCCTGAAAGCTTGTGGGCTATCCGGAGAGAAGTAATTTGGTCACCGGAGCAGAAGTTGATGGCCGGCTTTATATCCCTGCGCGCCTGTTCGCTGTTCGGTATTTTGTGTGTGATGTCGACCACGGCTCGTTATCACGTCGGCGCGCGATGTAAATAAACCGCGCAGTTTTATGCTGGAAATTGTTGTTTTACAGACTATCAAACATATAAAACATAAATGCATCATAAGTTTGAGATACTTTTAGTCTTGATTCTAAAATGTAAAAAATCTAAGATTGCGTATGTAAGTATATTTCTTTAAGTATTTTATTAAGTAACAAAGAAGGAACTGCAGATTGACATCAAATGAAGTGAAATTATAACTAAACATTTACTGATAACATTCCATAATATCTTCATACTATTCTTGACAAAAACATCAATATTTATTAACTAATATTTATTTTATTGAAATAAAGCTCCTGCATAGCAACACGTATTAATGATATTTGCTTCCATACTTGATTGCATGTAATAACAACCATAACATCCGCCATCCATTTCCACGCTCAAATATGGATTTTCCTTCTTTCTTCGGCATAACCATGCTCTTCCCTGCTATGGCCGCCTGGTCACAGATTTATGGAAATAAGGATCTGAAGTACGCTTTTCGACTGTCCCCTGGCAACCACATCACCAGCGTCGTCCGCCATCTCCCACGCTGGCTGGCCATAAAGACGACTGAGAAACTGGCGTCCTACCCCAGCAACCGGAGCCCCATCTCTCTCCCTCTGTCCACCTCGCCCTCTCTCCCCTCCCTCCCCCCTCTCTGTCTTCCTCTCCCCCTATCTTTCTCTCTCTCCATCCGCTCTGTCTCCCTACACGTCTTCTCTGTCTCCCCATCTCTGTATCCCATTCCCCTTTCATCTCTCCATCTCTCTCTCTATATATATATCGGTCGCTTTGTATGTATATGTATATAGATAGAGATACAGGACTGAATGTTTCAGATGTCTGGAACACATCGGATCCATGTCGATCGTGAGCAGGAATGGGAGGGAAATAGGGGGTGGGGTGTATATGGTTCACGATGTAATTCATGTCTATATAGCACAGGTAGTGGTACAACAATGGTACTGGTCAGTGGTACAATGGTACAGTTCAGCGGTACTTCGGTGCATGTATATGATACATTAGACAAGTACAGGTTAGTTGTACAATGGTACAGGTTAGTTGTACAGCGGTACAGGTTAGTTGTACAGCGGTACAGGTCAGTGGTACAATGGTACAGGTTAGTTTACAACGGTACTGGTCAGTCGTGTATTGGTACCCGTCATCTGTAATCCAAGAATGAAATAGGCACCACCTACGCTATCTAAGCCGCATCCACGTATCAGAAAGGTAAGTAAAGCCTCTCCAGTTCTAAGTGCCGTCCGAGTCTCAGAGTGTAATATCATTGTGAGGCCGGGGAACGCGATATCACAAACCAATCAAAGGGGAAGGGAGGGGGGGGGGGGTACGAAAGGTGAAAATGACCTTCACACCACTGATGGCTTTCGTCGGAAGCACGTGTTTCGTGTTTCTCAGACAGTTCTGATGTCATAGTAGAACCTATAACCCCCTCTTTGGCATAACTGGACGGACCTATCCTTAAAATGCAGGCCGTTGTGTGCGCTGTCATCCGAAATGGTTGCGAGGATGATTGTCAACTATCGGATGACGACAAAATAATAAGCACCACCATCACGATACGGAAAACATGATACATTGATACACACAGGAATACGTCTTTAAATATTTTCAATTTCCTAGCAAATGTTTTTTGCATTATGCATGTAAAAAAGGGAAACTTGCACAATGCACTAGCTATCATCAAGTAAGGAAAAAGTGGATCGCTGTGAAGTATCAAATTTCAAATTGATGCATAGTATGAATTGCACTTTCAAAAGGTTATCCTGTGACAGCGCAACAGGTGTTATTTGTGGAATACGGTATCATGTATTGTAGTATCTGCCACTCGATCGATCTCATCTTTACTTGTTCAGTGACAACTACGAATGTCATAAAGTTAATTCTTCTAGTAAATTAATGTCTTACATTACACTTAAATTATGTATTACCAGGCCTGTGATTAACCCGTTACAAAAAATGGGGATAAGGTAGAGCTACTTGTGCCAGAAAAGTAGATGAAAAAGTAGGAAAAGATAGAGACCCCAAGAAAAATGGTAGGGCATTCTGATGAAAAGTAGCTTTTCCCGTTTCTGCACATTTAGTTACTGAGATGACTTCCACCCTTACCATAGGAAGAATCACTTACCACATCGAGACAAAGCCAGATAACCTGCATTCCAGTAACCCAGATTAGGCATTATACATTATAATAACTACTTTATAATATCTACTCTGTGCGAGTACCCAGTGTCACAGATCATCGGGCATAAGTCAGACACTTGTGGTGTGATTCTCATATTAAATCTAGGAAATTTCCAAACAAGTACCAGAAAAAGTAGGGACAAAATAAGTACGGGAAAAAGTAGGAAAGTAGGGAGAACCTAAAAAAGTAGTGAAAAGGTAGGAAAGTAGGGATCAATCACAGGCCTGTAACTAGTTAATACATACTGCTTCCTGCGTGTGCGAAGGGAGGACAACTATTGATAACTCTGTCAAATCGTAAGAAGGCCAATGCGAAATAAAAAATTAGACTGCTGTACTTTTTCCAAAAGAAGAGCTAAATTGTTTCGTCCTTTTTCTTTACGAAACAAAGGATAGTACAATTATTCGACAGAGCCATATTTTTACTTACAATTATTAGTTTTTAGGATTATGTTAATATTACTATATTAATATAAGTGTTCTAAATAATGCAGATGTATTAACAACAAAATTTGCCGTCGGCTTCCGTTGCGAACGATATCAACTCAGCTACGAAACCATTTTTGACGAAACCATCATCCATATTGAACAAGCAATGATAAAAAGTGTACATACCTCTGCCACTGTTGCTTTGAGCATTGATTGGCCTTTATCGTCGCATGCGCCTCAAGGTTAAAGTACATCCAGGCAAACGAGAAAGTGAAAAATAATCTCAGCACATCTCAATCGATACTAGTCGCTCACTTTATACAGTTCTCGCAGTCTGCAAATATTTTCCTTCGCCCTGGCCATCAAGCAGCACAATGTGCCGGAGAGCGGACAAACAGGCACCTCCGGATGAAGGCAGCTCGCTAAATGAACTGTCCACTGGGAGATGAATACGCGACTAGATATAATGAGACGGCAGGGTGGTGCCATGCAGCAATCTGACCGTCCGCTGTGGGTCGACAATTGCACAGCACCTCACTGGCAGGCAGGCAGGCAGGCATACAGGCGGAGACCGTGGTGGTGGCGAGGGCATTGCGAGACAATTCCAGACGCGCCGGCTGGAGACGGACGGGCGGGCGGATGTTGGCCTGCACGCCGCCCAGATGGCAGCTGTAACGCCGAGGCCTGCCACGCGGGTTGCACCATGCAGAGTCTGGCCAGGCGTGCGCTGGGCCGGGCTGGGCTGGGCTGGGCTGGGCGGACGGCCGCTGGATGGTCGCTGGGTCGGGGGCAGAGGGCGGGGGCGAGGACGGGCGAGGCAGCGAGGGTGGGGGAGGCAGCGAGGAAGAGAGTGAGGGCGGAGGAGGCAGCGAGGGTGGGGGAAGCAGCGAGGGAGGGGGCGAGGGTGGGGAAGGCAGCGAGGGGTGGGGGCCGGGGAGGCGAGACCAGAATCTGCGGGACTTGGCACTCAATGACTGTGGCGGCGCGGCCGACAGTTGGATGAGACCAGCCTCCCGGTCACACCTGTCGTCGTCACGGGAACCCAGGGGGAGGTGAGGGGAGGGGGGGGGGGGGGAGGGGGGCGTCGCTTGCCAACTGGACCGAGGGAGGGAGGTAGGGCGGTGATCATGACGCAACGATGACGCAATCTCGAGGGTGGCACTTGACACTTGCGCTTACACTTGCCCGGCTTATTATAGAGATGACGTCGGTCTGCGTGTCTGTATTATCCACTCCGCGCGAGTGGGATGCGTGTGTCGTTGTCACTTGCATTGTGTCCTTTTTTCCCCTGCATAAACCCTGAAACGCAGCGTCCGGACTCCATTAAAGCATCCAGCTTTCTGTCCTGTGTCTTCATCACCAACCTAGACAATGCCACGGACACGGGCCTTTCACAATGGAGTGTCATGTCCTTCTATGAGGCTACCATGTATAGACGGTGCCCAGATTGCGGGCATCTCCTAAATGGCCAATGGCATCAAGACTAGACTGTATTATTCCGAGAATTCATCATTAGGCCAAAGAGGTCAAAGATATGTCCGGCCCATGTTTATTCATAGGAACACGTCTATAAAATAAAAACTGTTTTGGGGGTGATTAAAATGAAAATGTGCTTGCCACAAGGGTCCGGCTGAATACTGCTTCAGCGGCCTAAGCTGGGGAAAATATCCACAACAGGATATACAATGTATCCCGCAACGAAGGCTTCGGTAGCACGGCAATAGCGGTATAAAAGAACACGTAACGCGATGTCATTGGTTGCATGTCAATTTGCACTTAACATACGCCCAGCAGACCTTATGTTTATCGAGCATTACGTATTGTGCCATGAAGCAAACAAACGAAGCGTGCGAAGAATACAATTGCATGGAGGTAAACGGTTTTATTGCAACACAGCTGCAAAACACCCAGATCCGGCCGACAACTGGCACGCGAACAAGCGAGGTCCTTTCGGCGAGAAGAACATTTCGAGAATAAACACACCACCTATCCATGTATACAGAGTTTTCGCAAGGACCGCAGACGGACCGAGAGAGACAGAGTGTGCTTGCGATGAAATCAACCGATAGCAAAAACAACACTGTGACACCGTCGGCTTTACCCAACGACCACTGTGACAAAATGTAAGCCGGCGTCTGAGGCAGCGGGCTGACTGATGTTTTCTTTCCCACCCTTTTACCTCCTTTTTCTTTTCCACCCACCCCTTTTCTTCGTCACGACCCTTAAGTCCTTACAGGAGAACCTGCGCTTGTACAAGGCGAACCTTGTTTTTATTGGGTCGGCTGTGCTCACGCGGCCAATCTCCCGTGTGTCTCGCGAGAGTAGAGTGAGACTACACATGCCAGAATTAACCTCAATGATAAGGGGCCATGACTACTCGAGGGTGCTCCTTAATGCTCATTATTAACACAACAGAGAAATATTGACATTTTTGGTGTGTGAATAGCAAAGCGCGTAGATTTTGTGCCTATTACTTTACATTAATTAAAGGTATTGAATTGTGTTCCTGTACAAATAATGTCATTTGTAGCAATTGTAACATTGCGTAGCCTGATTAGTGCATGGGTGATCATGGGTGGTCTATTTTGTTTCGCTAACTGTCTGTATCAATAGCTTTAGCATAGTTTGTGTTGTGCATTACAGCCCTTTAGGCATGCTACATTTTCTGTTAAAGGAACATGTGGCTGGTGTGCGGTGTGACGCCCGTGAATTAGGCACCGGTGAACCGCAGGGAGACGTCAGAGTTATAGACAGGACGGGTCACAAGAAAGAATGCCAGTAGCTCGACATGGTCCTGGGCTTGCACAGAGCCCTGCAAATATCACCTTCCGTCATTAAAGCCACAGGAAGACGCTCTGTGGAGCTGGCAAGCCGCCACTCCCTCCGCCCTACCCCCCCCCCTCCCCCTCCCCACCCCGTGGGGGAGCGGAGCTTAAGGATGAACATGGCGCGACGAAGCTTGAAACAGGATAAGGCAGTTTTAGGATAGGAACTACTGATGGACATCATTATTAAGATTATATTGACGTTTTGCTGCTGCGTGACAACAGGATTCTTCCTGCGATGTGTTGAGGTACAACAAGGTCCATATTTTGCTGCGTATGAATACATTGCATCAGCAGTCGTGATCCTAGTGCGAAGTGCGCTTGGGGTTGGAACATAACTAGGGTTTGGTTTAGCTCGTAACTGAATTGGTTCTGTTACCGGTGTTGAGTAACAAGCCATTGCCGCAAGTCATATATTAAATCATAATCTCTATTATACGTGCATGGCCTGGTCGAAATTTGGTTGCGCGCTTATTTAATAGTTGAGAATCGCATAGAAGACGCTGACTTTATGATGTGGTGGTCGTCCGTCATGTCTATTGTATATGCCTATATATGATAGCTTTGTAGCGACTTCTGCGAGAATGGGAACCAAGCAATGTTTAGACGGGAATCCTCTCCCAAAAAGAAATAATATTTCTTTTTAATTCAGCGACCCCGAAACCTATGCACAAACATACAAGTCGAGATATTGGGTATTTTGGGTAGTTTTAATTGTTCGCCGTTTAAAGCATAGCCGCCAAAGCCGCCAAAGCCGCCGTCTGACTTGACAGTATAGCTAAATTTGACTACAAGAGTATAAGGGACAATTAAGTGTGGCGACGTTCGTGCTTTTACTGCAAATGCACAATTCGACCTTATTTTGTCGTATATCAGCTGGACTCTATTTTAAGTTTTTTGAAGATATTTCCCATAGCATATGCACGACCACTGGCGCTCCACCAATCACTGCGCTTTACAGATTTCCCGTTACCGGCCTAGTATGGGGGTGGGTGGATGATTATCAGCGTGACGCTTGAGCATGGGACAAAATTGGCGATTTCCCGATTCACGGTTATTTAATATTAAAATTCCCAGTTGGTTTTGTGGACTATCACCGTGGTATACCGCTGCCATTTATACACTGGAGGGGGTGGGGGGGGGGGAGCGTAGTTCAAGTCACGAGCTAAGCGATTAAAATCTCTAAGAGATGGTGGGCAGGGATAGAGCTTCCTAGATAACATTGGCGCCATCTATCGTCAAAAATAAGGGTACGAAATCCAATTCCCCCATCCGCTTGCCATGTAATGCGTATGCGGTTGGTTCAGTTGCCCGGCTTCACCTTTTCCTTTGTCAGGGGTAGTTTGGCTCTTCTGAAGTGTTATTCACAGAACAAATAACAATCTCGCCATTATATGATAAAGTTTCATTTAAGTATAATGGAATCACCGCTTGTATTTTGCCATATTTAGAACAGTTTAATAGTCTTATCTGCGCTTACGTCGCTGCAAACCGGTCACACGAGGACACCCGAGTGCGCTCAGATTCGCATTGAAAAGACAATGTATACCTGTCAATATAATCCCTTTATAACAGATTATAATGGGCACGTGTCTGATAAAGATCTATATATTGTGCAAAATATATATTCGTGAGTCTTAGTGTCTGCAGACAAAATATGTTCCAGAAAGATCATTATTTTCGCACTGGCACTGAAGGACATCAGCAAAGCGGTAATATGCCCGCTGATGAATATGAGCGCAGTTTGCATTTACATCAGCTGTTTTATCGGCTTATATCATGCCTCAATCTTATTCTTAAAGTAGCATCCTTTGATAGGCAAGATATTTATCACTACAAAGTATGTGCGTTTTTGTGAAGCATGGAGGAAGTGGACATTTTGGAAGTCTTGTTTTCTAAATCACCACACAAAGGTCAAGTCATTACGTCTAACTTTCCTGAAAACGTCGCCCCCTCAAAAACACTTCTGCTTTAAAATAAATCATCCATATATGTCGTGTCTTTTTTAATATTAATCCTGCATCATTAAACACATATGTGACACCTGCTGTAGCAATGACATGACATGACAATGTCAAACGGTCTCCAATTTATAGAAGGCATGAAAAATATATGCAGTCGATAACTGTCGGCAGGGATCCCATTGTAAAAATGCGTCATACTGCTACCCACGCGAATAGGAACGGCGATGAATGAGTGGAGCTACTTTTGTTCTATTCTCCGTTGCGTAATGACACACGATATGTGTGTGGGGGGGGGGGGGGGGAAGCAATGCGGGGTCGTATTCCCAGATCACGAAGAGTCAATTTCTTTACCCCCAGGTCACGATGAATTAAGAGGAGAACCCTCCGCATACAAAGGAAGGGCGGATAAAGGATACAAAATTGGCGATTTCCCGATTCACGGTTATTTAATATTAAAATTCCCAGTTGGTTTTGTGGACTATCCCCGTGGTATACCGCTGCCATTTATACACTTGAGGACTACCTGTAGCTGAGGCCATAATGTTGAAGGTCGCTGGCGGCGAGTACAACGCGGGAGCCATCAAGCTCGATATCGCTACAGCCGGAAGTACAGAATGTCGAGGTATATATTGGTAGAAGCCACGTCCAAAATGCGCGACACAAAACGTGACTCGCTAGCCTTGGTCTGCCCTCAGCAATGCTGTTCCACGTCCCGCACTTACCTTGTGATTTGGTGTCAGCTATCATGCACGTAACTCAGGATAAATGCAACTGCATAAATGCATGCACGTACATGCATAACCGGAAATGGCTATGCACTCAAGTGAAGCCGTAACGCTATTATGGGAAGGGGGGCCTAAAGGAAGTGGAGGAAAAGGGTAGGGCTGTGGGGCTGAAGGAGACATTGGCCAAGCCTCGCTGGTGTCACTGGGTCGTTTGGGAGTCGTGGTGTATGACGACACATTCTGCACAAATTGCCGCGCCGGGATGACATGATAGAGCACTTAATTACCAACCAGCCCCGGGAGGGACATCCACCTACCAACCCCCCCTCCCTCCCCGCCCCTTCTCCGCGAGATCTCGAAGAAGAGGCGATATCTCCGCGAGATTGCCGCGAGATTACTTTACTCTCTGATGATCGACTGTTCTCGTGGAATGCGTTCCCGGCATACGACACCATCCGCACCCCAGCCTACCACCTTTATTGAGTTGCATCCAAAAGGCTGTTCTGGGGATTTTCCTGGCATCAGGGGAGTTGACTGGGGCGGAGGCCGGGAGGGGGTGGGGGGGGGGGGTCGGTCTCGGGCGTTGTTGGTGGTCTGTCACCCCTCCCTTCCTTCCGCCCACGTATTGGTCAGCCAGCCGGCTCGGTTGAAGGTCTGAGGCGGGCCTTAAGTAAGTTGCTTAAGAGCCGCCCTTGAAAGCGTTACCCGGAATGTAGTTAATCACATCCACGTTACCCATATGTCTCTGGTCCCCGCCTACATGACGACCTGACCCCCGCAATCCCTGCCCTCCAGCCTTTCTGACATCATGACCCAACTCAATCCCCCTGCACACATCTAACCGTGACACCTCACCCACTCCCCGTTGCCACCCGTACCAACCCGCCCCCCGTCCAATGTCCCCACATCGTCCTTACTCATGCGCCAGTCTACGTCAGCAGCTGGAATGGAACTCTTCACCCTCAGGACGTGTGTATACCACCCGAAAAAGTAGCTGCTACTTCCCAAATGGGCGTCACATGCATACATATCTCTGTAGCTTAGTGGTTAGATTGGTCGGTTGTATATTTATGACGCTTTAACTACTGTAACCATGTCAATGCCATAAGTGATGGTATTCAGTGATCAGAGATCGAGACAGGCACAGTTACAATAGATTTTGTAATGTATAATCTAGTGTTTCATTATGATGTCATTCCAGCAAACAAATATAAGAAGGAACCGCTGTTGAGTGACGTCACCCTAGTAGGTTCCCTCGTGCTATTGTGATGACACTCGATGACCTGACCGCAAGGGCTTCCCTCGCGGTAGTATGATAACACTGGATGACGTCACCCCAATCGTTTACCTCCTCGTAATATGACATCACTGGATGACGTCACCCCAATGGTTCCCTCGTGGTAATATGATGACACTGGATGACGTCACCCCAATGGTTCCCTCGTGGTAATATGGTGACACTGGATGACGTCACCCCAATGGTTCCCTCGTGGTAATATGGTGACACTGGATGACGTCACCCCAATGGTTCCCTCGTGGTAATATGGTGACACTGGATGACGTCACCCCAATGGTTCCCTCGTGGTAATATGATGACACTGGATGACGTCACCGCAAGGGCATCCCTCGTGGTAATATGGTGACACTGGATGACGTCACCCCAATGGTTCCCTCGTGGTAAAAAATATGATGACACTGGATGACGTCACCCCAATGGTTCCCTCGTGGTAATATGATGACACTGGATGACGTCACCGCAAGGGCTTCCCTCGTTTTAATATGGTGACACTGGATGACGTCACCGCAAAGGGCTTCCCTCGTGGTAATATGAGAACACTGAATGACGTCACATCCGGTAAAGAACCCTGCCGCTAAACACCGATCAAAGCAAATCCACAGAGAAAAGTCAGGATGTGATGATCATCGAAGGCAGTCGGGCAGCAGAGGGAAGTAACCTGTCTGCATTATTCATGCGGGACCTCAAGACGTCGGCGTAGGCTGCACGGTAGGGTGCTGACCACGTCACCACCACGGCCCACGACTTGCCCCGGGCCAGCGGCATTAATTGTGACTGAGTGGCACTGTAAAGTGGTTTATATACGAGCAACGTGTCGATAACACTGTCTGCAGACGGCGCTCGCCAGTCGGCCATGTCTTTCAGGAAAATTAGAGGTCGAAAGGTCTTGACCAGAGGTCAACCACAAGAGCCAGTAAGGAGTTTAACCCCTCACTCCATAACTAGATATTAAGGTCTGTTTTCCAACAATCTATTTAATAAAAAATTAAGAAAAAAATGCCGTTTTCCATGCAAAATCAAGACCATCTGAGGTTTGGACACCCCCGGTCATTTTCCATTTTCAGTCCCCCCCCTCCCCGGTTGCAACTTTTCAGTGATCCCCCTCTTTCTCAAAAAGATCCGCCCCTGATATCACAAACTGTTACACGATTTATGCAGTGGCGGATCCAGAGAGAAGCACGTGCCCCCCCCCCTCTTTTGCTGGAAAATATGTGATAGATAGGGACGTCCCCCACTTCTATGAATTTTGTCTCGCCAAATTAAAGGGGGCCGGCGCGATAGCTCAGTGGGCTAGAACGCTCGCAATGAGTGTTCTGGTCACCTGAGAGCCTAACGGCACGTGGATCGGTGCTGCTGTGGCCATGTCTATGTGGTCGCAGGATAAAGATCCCATGTCTTTCGTCGTAAAGAGTAGGCGGTTACCCCCGGGGACATGGCTCTACTCTCCCTTTCATTCTCCCATTGACGCGATATCACCAAAAGTGGTTAAAGCGTCTTGAACAACCAACCAATTAATCACCAAAATAAAATGTCATGCCCCCCTTTTGCAAAATTCTGGACTCGCAGCTGTTACGTAGATGAATATTGAAATACCCAACAGACTTGATCTGTACATAGGACCAACAACCAAGACGGGATACCAAATCCTGATGGTAGTAATAGTGATAACCATAATGTAATATTAGATTATTTACGACCGTTCCCTTCCCTTCCAGAGATTCAGTTGCTGGCCATAACTATTCCCCGCTACAAAAACTATCGACTATTTCCATCCCATACATGCATCCATCCCGCGCAATAAGTGTGAAAGAAATGGCCGCCCGCGTCAGACTTAAGATAAATTGCTCGGGGAAATGATTTTATCACCACTCACTGGTCACTCTCTAGAGCGGGTTTATGGGGCTTTGCACGGGGCGGAACCGTCTTCAGATTCCTGCCTTACGACGTCCATTTCCTGTTTGCTTACGGTACAGCCGCCTACGGTGAAGGCATCAATTAAAAGGGGTCACACCACCTTGTCGACTCGTATTCCGTTCTTAGACACATGCCTGTGTATGAAGAAATAAGATGCGTATAAAAGCGCAGCGCCTTGCGTGTCCGCGAGCACGTGGTTATGAAGGCAGTATCTGGAGGGGGAGAACTGGGGGGTTGGGTTGGGAGTGGGGAGGTGATGGAACATAATGGAACCTGCGCGTTTTATAATGGCCCACGAGGGGAAGGAGGATAATGGAGGGGGGGGGGGATGAAGTAAGGTGCGGCGTGGGGGGGGGGGGGGGCGTGGTTGCTATAGTGTAAGCGGAACCGATCCCTGTCGGCTTTCCGTCTTCTTAAAAATACATCCATTGATAATTCGACTTGCCCTCAATTTGAGCGTCTTTGGTTGAGTTACTTTTTAGGCTTCGTTCGTGTAGCCCCCCCCCCCCTCCTTCCCCCCTCACCCTTCCCCCCCCCCACCGCTCTCAAGGAGTAGTTTTGGAATTGCATTGCGCGGTCGTTGGCTTATATCGCGGGTCATGTTCACGCCTACGCAGAAAAAAAACCGGGAGTCGGCGCTTACAACCTCCCTCCCCCCCCAACCCTTTAGAGGATTTGACCCAGCAAAATGATCTTGCGAGCGTTTTACCCTTGCGTGAGAAAACTTGACTCTCAATAGTTCCCTGGTGGAGCCTGTGGGTGAGGGGTGGTTGAGGGGTGGGTGGGTGGAGGGTGAGGGATGGGTGAGGGATGGGATCCAGCATATCTGGAACTGTCCCTGAATCATATTAGAACCATATGTTCTATTCCTCCGCACGTGGAAATATTAATCGATATACAGGGAGAAGAGGCCTGTTCTTACAATTGACAGTCATATCTGTGCCACTGTTAGGTCTTTCACATCTTTTAGTTCAGTGTTCATTTCATTTATTTACACTAAAAAACGTAATTTAATCTTCTAATCTAGGAACCAGTTAAACAAATGAATCTGAAATTCAAGTTTAAATGATCTTTCGTGGGGTATTTTTTTGGTACTTGAATTAAAAAGATTATGTTCATCTTTCGCTGTTTCCATTATGTGCACCTTTTGAACCAGAGCGTATTTTTGCTCACTCCTTATTTTTTACAAATGTACGTCGCTCGCCCTGTGAGTCTATCTCTATACATCTTTTTTTCATAGTGAAAAGTTAAATCAAATTCACATTTTCTTTCTAGCTTCTAGTATTGACTGTCTGTCTGACAACGTGTTTGCTATATAATTTCATGTTCTCCAGTGCCAATGCCGACCCATTCTCCCTCGCAGCCTCTCTCCGACTCACCCTCTTGGTGTCTCCATATCCCTGTCCCATCTCTCTGTCACCTCTCTCTGACTTCCCCCTCACTCTCCTATGCCCCTCTCTCGGTTTCTCTCTCTGCCCTTCTCTGTCTAACCCCCTCTCCCTGTCCCCTCTCTCTGTCCCCCCTCTCTGTACGCTATCTCTCGGGGTCTCTCAGTCTCTCTCCGCCCCCTCTCACTGTCTCTCCCTCTTTCAGTTTCTCTCTCTGCTCCTTATTCCCCTGTCTCCCTCTCTCGGTTTATCACTCTGCTCCCTTTCCCTCTGTCTCCCTCTCTCGATTTATATCTCTGCCCCTTCCCCCCCTGTCCCCCTATCTCAGTTTCTCTCGCTGCCTCCTCTCCCCATGTCTCCCTTTCATAGGCTTGCATTCTTGAAACGGGAACTCTATTCTATTAATGGCGATGTACGTCGCGAAATGAGGTCGTGGAGCTTTTTCTTGACCTTGACCTTCCTTGTGCTGCATGGACTCTAGACTCCGGGGCGGCCCTCTTCCCGAGTCCTAAAGGGCCCTTTATCGACCGCACCAAGCCGTGGCCTTAAGAAGGGTCCTCCTACAGTTATGCAGGGCGTGAACACAATCCATTTATCACACCGAACTTAATAAACTTATCTACAATCAGAGGCCGGTAAATAAATCCATTTGCAAATCCGTCGGAAAGGCACTAGCATCGCCAAGCATCTAGCTACCGCCGGGAAAGGCCTGTTTATTTTCCCATAAGGACCGATCAAAGTACGCTGGATGAATACTGTTGCAGGTAATGCAAGCGTAAACAAATACCTCAACGGTGAAAGACCCATTGCAGAAGCATAAATCGGGATATTTACGACATGCGCCAAAAAGTTGTTTTATTTAAGTGCTCACAATTTTAATTTATTGAAGTATGTAGTCCATTTTACTGGTCATGAGACACTTGGTTTCTTGTTGTCTCCGGCACTTTCGGGTCAATATACATCGTTGTCTATCAAGATAACAATCTTCAGATATCTATGCCGGTGATAAAAAACATACAAGATAAAAGATAAAACAGAAGGGGTCTCCGCCCATGGATTGGAATGTTGCGCTCCCTCAACCAAAACTACCGGAAGTCCTGTTTTCGCTTATATGCTGTTGCTTGTTTTCGTTATTTACCAATGTGAGCTAATCATGATATTGATGTAGTTTTATCCTTAACGGCTCACCTTATATGCAAAGATTGGTTAATACGAGTGCCTGTGCAATATTGTTGTTTTCTTTAAGGCTAGATTGTCAGATTAACTTGTCAAACGAATCGCCAATAAACGTGAGCAGACCACGTGAACCTATTATGGGGAAATGGAGCACAATGTACGTAGGGGGAACATATCGATCTGTGTCCTTGTTTATGGCCTCCAGACTTGTCCGCTCTAGCAAGAGGAGGCGGGCCGGAGGGCCATGGAGTGCGAGCCCCGCTTGGCACAGGAAAGAGCATAGTGGTTGTCTTATGCCGTTTGGGGCAGAATAAAAAACGTAACATTAAAAAACCGTAACATATTAAAAAAAAACGTAGCATAATAAAAAACGTAACATTACAAAACGTGACATAAAAAAAACGTTCTTATTTAATTATATTGTTACTATGTATCTAATTGGGCTTTATTCTAAATTGCAATCATTCAGTTGATAAAATAAAAAAGAATTAGTAAAAATACATAGAATTAAAATGAGCGAATTTCAAAATTTATACTTAGTCTGGACTCTTTAAAGTTGATTAAAACTCAGTATGGTCGGTTTCATGCGAGCCAATGGGATTTCACGTTTGTAATGTAGTTTTCTATATGATTGAAAATTGGGGGTATCGAACGTATGATAACATTTACAAATGGTGATAAAACTTGGAACAGCGGTCATCGGATTGGTTGAATTCAATAAACAACAGGTTGCTGTGGGCGGAGGAGGGGGGGGGGGTCTATGTCAAAGCCCTCCCTTTTTCACCGCCAAAATCCGCTCGGTCGGGCCATTTTACCTCTAACATCCGCTCGGTCGAGGTCTTTCCGCTAAAATCCGCTCTGGGTCGGGGTATTTTTTCGCGACAACCCGCTCTATAAATGCAATTTTCTACCCCCCCCCCCGGTCGCACGTTTCCAAATAGCCGCTCTATAGGGCTTTTCATCACAAATGTCCGCTCCCTCAGGCATCAAGGGGGACCCCCGGAACCCTCCCACCAGATTCGTATAACAGTGCCCCCCGGGGGGTAGGGCCGGCAGCGTGAACGAGTCTATTCTTGTTTTTGCTGAACTGGAGGGGGTCCTGTTTCATTACGTGTTAAATAACATCTCACGGATACATAAACTTAATTCTGAATTTCGGAATTGTTCTTTTGAGAGAAAGTTTATAGAATATCAAAGTAATTTCCTATTGCTATTTTTCTCAACCGAATAATGGCACGAATAATAAAATCAGTTGTGTTGCGTTCATCTGCAATCTTCATTCAATAATCAAATAATAACAATTTAATCCCAATTTAATTCTGCTAGAAAATTGTACCTAAACATCATACAGAGAGCCATCTATAATGGGACTTTTCCAATTAACCTTAACTGAAAAATTTCTAATTAACTTTAACGGCGTTGGGTCAGCAGTATTCAGTGGAATGTGTTAATGGGGGCACTGATAGCCGTATACTGCTGGTCTTCCACCAATATGCCAAGGGTTCTCTGCACACTCAACCAAAGTGGGCAGCGTCCCAACAAAAAAAAGGAAGTGACGTCATAATGGGCGGTGGAACTTATTGCCGTTCAAGTCACGCCTTGCGCGTCTCTTTCAGCCGGCCCCGTGTCCTGGCGGCCATTATCGCTTTGCCCGTAGGCGACACTGGCCGAGAGATTGAGCAAGGGAGAGTGCCGGGTAAAGAGGGATCGAGATAGAACAGGAAACGTGATGACGTCAGAGGCCATGTGACCTTGGTTCTGTGGCCCTCGCGCACGGTGAACACGCGCAGTGGACAATCTAACTGCCAGGTTAAGACCACTCTGGCTACCATTGAGTTAGTTGGTTTCAATCAAGACATAATATAATATCAAAATCAAATACAGATACAAATTATACCTACTCCATGAGGGCAATAGCGAGGAAATGGATAACCGGATACTAATCATTCGTGAGGAGTGGGAAAATTAAAAGCAAATTCTATTCTACGACCACACCACTCTACCACCACACAACTCTGCCACCACACCACTCTATCACCACACCACTCTACCACCACACAACTCTGCCACCACACCACTCTATCACCACACCACTCTACCACTACACCACTCTACCACTACACCACTCTACCACTACACCACTCTATCACCACACCACTCTACCACCACACCACTCTACCACCACGCCACTCTACCAACACACCACTCTACCAACCCAACACTCTACCACCACACCACTCTACCACCACACCACTCTACCACCACACCACTCTACCACCACACCACTCTACCACCACACCACTCTACCACCATGCCACTCTACCACCACACCACTCTACCACCACACCACTCTACCACCACACCACTCTACCACCACACCACTCTACCAACACACCACTCTACCACCTCACCACTCTACCACCACACCACTCTACCACCACACCACTCTACCACCACACCACTCTACCACCACACCACTCTACCACCACACCACTCTACCACCACACCACTCTACCACCACACCACTCTACCAACACACCACTCTACCATTACGCCACTCTACCACCACACCACTCTACCACCACACCACTCTACCAACACACCACTCTACCACCAAACCACTCTACCACCACACCACTCTACCACCACACCACTCTACCACCACACCACTCTACCACCACACCACTCTACCACCACACCACTCTACCACCACACCACTCTACCACCACACCACTCTACCACCACACCACTCTACCACCACACCACTCTACCACCTCACCACTCTACCACCTCACCACTCAACCACCACACCACTCTACCACCACACCACTCTACCACCTCACCACTCTACCACCACACCACTCTACCACCACACCACTCTACCATTACGCCACTCTACCACCACACCACTCTACCACCTCACCACTCTACCACCACACCACTCTACCACCACACCACTCTACCACCACGCCACTCTACCACCACACCACTCTACCATTACGCCACTCTACCACCAAGCCACTCTACCACCACGCCACTCTACCACCACACCACTCTACCACCACACCACTCTACCACCACACCACTCTACCACCACGCCACTCTACCACCACACCACTCTACCACCACGCCACTCTACCACCACACCACTCTACCATAACACCACTCTACCACCAAGCCACTCTACCACCACGCCACTCTACCACCAAGCCACTCTATCACCACACCACTCTACCACCACACCACTCTACCACCACACCACTCTACCATTACGCCACTCTACCACCACACCACTCTACCACCTCACCACTCTACCACCACACCACTCTACCACCACACCACTCTACCACCACACCACTCTACCACCTCACCACTCTACCACCACACCACTCTACCATTACGCCACTCTACCACCACACCACTCTACCACCTCACCACTCTACCACCACACCACTCTACCACCTCACCACTCAACCACCACACCACTCTACCACCACACCACTCTACCACCACACCACTCTACCACCACACCACTCTACCACCTCACCACTCAACCATAACACCACTCTACCACCACACCACTCTACCACCACACCACTCTACCAACACACCACTCTACCATTACGCCACTCTAACACCACACCACTCTACCACCACACCACTCTACCACCACACCACTCTACCACCACACCACTCTACCACCACACCACTCTACCATTACGCCACTCTACCACCACACCACTCTACCACCACACCACTCTACCACCACACCACTCTACCACCACGCCACTCTACCACCACACCACTCTACCACCACACCACTCTACCACCACACCACTCTACCACCACACCACTCTACCACCACGCCACTCTACCACCACACCACTCTACCATTACGCCACTCTACCACCAAGCCACTCTACCACCACACCACTCTACCACCACACCACTCTACCACCACGCCACTCTACCACCACGCCACTCTACCACCACACCACTCTACCACCTCACCACTCAACCATAACACCACTCTAACACCACACCACTCTACCACCACACCACTCTACCACCACACCACTCTACCACCTCACCACTCTACCACCACACCACTCTACCACCACACAACTCTGCCACCACACCACTCTATCACCACACCACTCTACCACCACACAACTCTGCCACCACACCACTCTATCACCACACCACTCTACCACTACACCACTCTACCACTACACCACTCTACCACTACACCACTCTATCACCACACCACTCTACCACCACACCACTCTACCACCACGCCACTCTACCAACACACCACTCTACCAACCCAACACTCTACCACCACACCACTCTACCACCACACCACTCTACCACCACACCACTCTACCACCACACCACTCTACCACCACACCACTCTACCACCATGCCACTCTACCACCACACCACTCTACCACCACACCACTCTACCACCACACCACTCTACCACCACACCACTCTACCAACACACCACTCTACCACCTCACCACTCTACCACCACACCACTCTACCACCACACCACTCTACCACCACACCACTCTACCACCACACCACTCTACCACCACACCACTCTACCAACACACCACTCTACCATTACGCCACTCTACCACCACGCCACTCTACCACCACACCACTCTACCACCACACCACTCTACCACCACACCACTCTACCACCACACCACTCTACCACCACACCACTCTACCACCGCACCACTCTACCACCACACCACTCTACCACTACACCACTCTACCGCCACGCCACTCTACCACTACACCACTCTACCGCCACGCCACTCTACCACCTCACCACTCTACCACTACACCACTCTACCACCACACCACTCTACCACCACATCACTACCACCACACCACTCTACCGCCACGCCACTCTACCACCACACCACTCTACCATTACGCCACTCTACCACCACGCCACTCTACCACCACACCACTCTACCGCCACGCCACTCTACCACCTCACCACTCTACCACTACACCACTCTACCACCACACCACTCTACCACCACATCACTACCACCACACCACTCTACCATTACGCCACTCTACCACCACACCACTCTACCACCACACCACTCTACCACCACGCCATTCTACCACCACATCACTACCACCACACCACTCTACCGCCACGCCACTCTACCACCTCACCACTCTACCACTACACCACTCTACCACCACACCACTCTACCACCACATCACTACCACCACGCCACTCTACCACCACGCCACTCTACCACCACACCACTCTACCACCACACCACTCTACCACCACACCACTCTACCACCACGCCATTCTACCACCACATCACTACCACCACACCACTCTACCGCCACGCCACTCTACCACCACACCACTCTACCATTACGCCACTCTACCACCACACCACTCTACCACCACACCACTCTACCACCTCACCACTCTACCACCACACCACTCTACCACCACACCACTCTATCACCACACCACTCTACCACCTCACCACTCTACCATTACGCCACTCTACCACCAAGCCACTCTACCACCACACCACTCTACCACCACACCACTCTACCACCTCACCACTCTACCACCACACCACTCTACCACCACACCACTCTACCGCCACGCCACTCTACCACCACACCACTCTACAATTACGCCACTCTACCACCTCACCACTCTACCACCACACCACTCTACCACCACACCACTCTACCACCACGCCACTCTACCACCACACCACTCTACCACCACACCACTCTACCACCACACCACTCTACCACCGCACCACTCTACCACCACACCACTCTACCACCTCACCACTCTACCACCACACCACTCTACCACCACACCACTCTACCATTACGCCACTCTACCACCAAGCCACTCTACCACCACACCACTCTACCACCACACCACTCTACCACCTCACCACTCTACCACCACACCACTCTACCACCTCACCACTCTACCACCACACCACTCTACCACCACACCACTCTATCACCACACCACTCTACCACCTCACCACTCTACCATTACGCCACTCTACCACCAAGCCACTCTACCACCACACCACTCTACCACCACACCACTCTACCACCTCACCACTCTACCACCACACCACTCTACCACCACACCACTCTACCGCCACGCCACTCTACCACCACACCACTCTACCATTACGCCACTCTACCACCTCACCACTCTACCACCACACCACTCTACCACCTCACCACTCTACCACCACACCACTCTACCACCACACCACTCTACCGCCACGCCACTCTACCACCACACCACTCTACCATTACGCCACTCTACCACCTCACCACTCTACCACCACACCATTCTACCACCGCACCACTCTACCACCTCACCACTCTACCACCACACCACTCTACCACCACACCACTCTACCGCCACGCCACTCTACCACCACACCACTCTACCATTACGCCACTCTACCACCACACCACTCTACCAACACACCACTCTACCACCACACCACTCTACCACCACACCACTCTACCACCACACCACTCTACCATTACGCCACTCTACCACCACACCACTCTACCAACACACCACTCTACCACCACACCACTCTACCACCACACCACTCTACCACCACACCACTCTACCATTACGCCACTCTACCACCACACCACTCTACCACCACACCACTCTACCACCACACCACTCTACCGCCACGCCACTCTACCACCACGCCACTCTACCACCACACCACTCTACCACCACACCACTCTACCACCACACCACTCTACCACCACGCCACTCTACCACCACACCACTCTACCATAACACCACTCTACCACCAAGCCACTCTACCACCACACCACTCTACCATTACGCCACTCTACCACCACGCCACTCTACCACCACACCACTCTACCACCACACCACTCTACCACCACACCACTCTACCACCACACCACTCTACCACCACACCACTCTACCACCACACCACTCTACCACCACACCACTCTACCACCACACCACTCTACCACCACACCACTCTACCACCACACCACTCTACCACCACACCACTCTACCATTACGCCACTCTACCACCACGCCACTCTACCACCACACCACTCTACCACCACACCACTCTACCACCAAGCCACTCTACCACCACACCACTCTACCATTACGCCACTCTACCACCACGCCACTCTACCACCACGCCACTCTACCACCACACCACTCTACCACCACACCACTCTACCACCACACCACTCTACCACCACACCACTCTACCACCACACCACTCAACCATTACGCCACTCTACCACCACACCACTCTACCACCACGCCACTCTGCCACCACACCACTCTACCACCACACCACTCTACCACCACACCACTCTACCACCACACCACTCTACCACCACACCACTCTACCACCACGCCATTCTACCACCACATCACTACCACCACACCACTCTACCGCCACGCCACTCTACCACCACACCACTCTACCATTACGCCACTCTACCACCACACCACTCTACCACCACACCACTCTACCACCACACCACTCTACCACCACACCACTCTACCACCACACCACTCTACCACCACACCACTCTACCACCACACCACTCTAACATTACGCCACTCTACCACCACACCACTCTACCACCACACCACTCTACCACCACACCACTCTACCGCCACGCCACTCTACCACCACGCCACTCTACCACCTCACCACTCTACCACTACACCACTCTACCACCACACCACTCTACCACCACACCACTCTACCACCTCACCACTCTACCACCACACCACTCTACCGCCACGCCACTCTACCACCACGCCACTCTACCACCACACCACTCTACCACCACACCACTCTACCATTACGCCACTCTACCACCACACCACTCTACCACCTCACCACTCTACCACCACACCACTCTACCGCCACGCCACTCTACCACCACACCACTCTACCGCCACGCCACTCTACCACCACGCCACTCTACCACCACACCACTCTACCACCACACCACTCTACCATTACGCCACTCTACCACCACACCACTCTACCACCTCACCACTCTACCACCACACCACTCTACCGCCACGCCACTCTACCACCACGCCACTCTACCACCACACCACTCTACCACCACACCACTCTACCATTACGCCACTCTACCACCACACCACTCTACCATAACACCACTCTACCACCACACCACTCTACCACCACACCACTCTACCACCACACCACTCTACCATTACGCCACTCTACCACCACACCACTCTACCACCACACCACTCTACCACCACACCACTCTACCGCCACGCCACTCTACCACCACACCACTCTACCATTACGCCACTCTACCACCACACCACTCTACCACCACACCACTCTACCACCACACCACTCTACCGCCACGCCACTCTACCACCACGCCACTCTACCACCACACCACTCTACCACCACACCACTCTACCACCACACCACTCTACCATTACGCCACTCTACCACCACACCACTCTACCATAACACCACTCTACCACCACACCACTCTACCACCACACCACTCTACCACCACACCACTCTACCATTACGCCACTCTACCACCACACCACTCTACCACCACACCACTCTACCACCACACCACTCTACCGCCACGCCACTCTACCACCACGCCACTCTACCACCACACCACTCTACCACCACACCACTCTACCATTACGCCACTCTACCACCACGCCACTCTACCACCACACCACTCTACCACCTCACCACTCTACCATTACGCCACTCTACCACCACACCATTCTACCACCACATCACTACCACCACACCACTCTACCACCACACCACTCTACCACCACACCACTCTACCGCCACGCCACTCTACCACCACACCACTCTACCACCTCACCACTCTACCACTACACCACTCTACCATTACGCCACTCTACCACCACACCACTCTACCACCACACCACTCTACCACCACACCACTCTACCACCACACCACTCTACCACCACACCACTCTACCACCACACCACTCTACCACCTCACCACTCTACCACCACACCACTCTACCAACACACCACTCTACCACCACACCACTCTACCACCACACCACTCTACCACCACACCACTCTACCACCACACCACTCTACCACCACACCACTCTACCACCACGCCACTCTACCACCTCACCACTCTACCACCACACCACTCTACCACCACACCACTCTACCACCTCACCACTCTACCACCACACCACTCTACCACCACACAACTCTGCCACCACACCACTCTACCACCACACCACTCTACCACCACACCACTCTACCACCACACCACTCTACCACCACACCACTCTACCACCACACCACTCTACCATAACACCACTCTACCACCACACCACTCTACCACCACACCACTCTACCACCACGCCACTCTACCACCACACCACTCTACCATAACACCACTCTACCACCACACCACTCTACCACCACACCACTCTACCATTACGCCACTCTACCACCACACCACTCTACCATTACGCCACTCTACCACCACACCACTCTACCACCACACCACTCTACCACCACACCACTCTACCACCACACCACTCTACCACCACACCACTCTACCACCACACCACTCTACCATTACGCCACTCTACCACCACACCACTCTACCACCACACCACTCTACCACCACACCACTCTACCACCACACCACTCTACCACCACACCACTCTACCACCACACCACTCTACCATTACGCCACTCTACCACCACGCCACTCTACCACCACACCACTCTACCGCCACACCACTCTACCACCACACCACTCTACCACCACACCACTCTACCACCACACCACTCTACCACCACACCACTCTACCACCACACCACTCTACCATTACGCCACTCTACCACCACACCACTCTACCATTACGCCACTCTACCACCACACCACTCTACCACCACACCACTCTACCACCACACCACTCTACCACCACACCACTCTACCACCACACCACTCTACCACCACACCACTCTACCACCACACCACTCTACCACCACACCACTCTACCAACACACCACTCTACCACCACACCACTCTACCACCTCACCACTCTACCACCACACCACTCTACCACTACACCACTCTACCACCACACCACTCTACCATTACGCCACTCTACCACCACGCCACTCTACCACCACACCACTCTACCACCTCACCACTCTACCACCACACCACTCTACCACCACACCACTCTACCACCACACCACTCTACCATTACGCCACTCTACCACCTCACCACTCTACCACCACACCACTCTACCACCACACCACTCTACCACCACACCACTCTACCATTACGCCACTCTACCACCACACCACTCTATCACCACACCACTCTACCACCTCACCACTCTACCACCACGCCACTCTACCACCACACCACTCTACCACCACACTACTCTACCATTACGCCACTCTACCACCAAGCCACTCTACCAACACACCACTCTACCACCACACCACTCTACCACCACACCACTCTACCGCCACGCCACTCTACCACCACGCCACTCTACCACCACACCACTCTACCACCACACCACTCTACCATTACACCACTCTACCACCACACCACTCTACCGCCACGCCACTCTACCACCACGCCACTCTACCACCACGCCACTCTACCACCACACCACTCTACCACCACACCACTCTACCATTACGCCACTCTACCACCAAGCCACTCTACCAACACACCACTCTACCACCACACCACTCTACCACCACACCACTCTACCGCCACGCCACTCTACCACCACGCCACTCTACCACCACACCACTCTACCACCACACCACTCTACCACCACGCCATTCTACCACCACATCACTACCACCACACCACTCTACCGCCACGCCACTCTACCACCACACCACTCTACCATTACGCCACTCTACCACCACACCACTCTACCACCACACCACTCTACCACCACACCACTCTACCATTACGCCACTCTAACACCACACCACTCTACCACCACACCACTCTACCACCACACCACTCTACCACCACACCACTCTACCACCACACCACTCTACCACCACACCACTCTACCATTACGCCACTCTACCACCAAGCCACTCTACCACCACGCCACTCTACCACCACACCACTCTACCACCACACCACTCTACCACCACACCACTCTACCACCTCACCACTCTACCACCACGCCACTCTACCACCATGCCACTCTACCACCACGCCACTCAACCACCACACCACTCTACCACCACACCACTCTACCACCGCACCACTCTACCACCATGCCACTCTACCACCACGCCACTCAACCACCACACCACTCTACCACCACACCACTCTACCACCACACCACTCTATCACCACACCACTCTACCACCACACCACTCTACCATTACGCCACTCTACCACCACACCACTCTACCACCACACCACTCTACCACCACACCACTCTACCACCACGCCACTCTACCGCCACACCACTCTACCACCACGCCACTCTACCACCACACCACTCTACCACCGCACCACTCTACCACCATGCCACTCTACCACCACGCCACTCAACCACCACACCACTCTACCACCACACCACTCTACCGCCACACCACTCTATCACCACACCACTCTACCACCACACCACTCTACCACTACACCACTCTACCATTACGCCACTCTACCACCTCACCACTCTACCACCACACCACTCTACCACCACACCACTCTACCACCACACCACTCTACCATTACGCCACTCTACCACCACACCACTCTACCACCACACCACTCTACCACCACACCACTCTACCACCACACCACTCTACCACCTCACCACTCTACCACCACACCACTCTACCACCACACCACTCTACCACCACACCACTCTACCATTACGCCACTCTACCACCTCACCACTCTACCACCACACCACTCTACCACCACACCACTCTACCACCACACCACTCTACCATTACGCCACTCTACCACCTCACCACTCTACCACCACACCACTCTACCACCACACCACTCTACCACCACACCACTCTACCATTACGCCACTCTACCACCACACCACTCTATCACCACACCACTCTACCACCTCACCACTCTACCACCACGCCACTCTACCACCACACCACTCTACCACCACACTACTCTACCATTACGCCACTCTACCACCAAGCCACTCTACCAACACACCACTCTACCACCACACCACTCTACCACCACACCACTCTACCACCACACCACTCTACCATTACGCCACTCTACCACCAAGCCACTCTACCACCACACCACTCTACCACCACACCACTCTACCATTACGCCACTCTACCACCAAGCCACTCTATCACCACACCACTCTACCACCTCACCACTCTACCATTACGCCACTCTACCACCTCACCACTCTACCACCACGCCACTCTGCCAACACACCACTCTACCACCACACCACTCTACCACCACACCACTCTACCACCACACCACTCTACCACCACACCACTCTACCATTACGCCACTCTACCACCAAGCCACTCTACCACCACACCACTCTACCACCACACCACTCTACCATTACGCCACTCTACCACCAAGCCACTCTATCACCACACCACTCTACCACCTCACCACTCTACCATTACGCCACTCTACCACCAAGCCACTCTATCACCACACCACTCTACCACCTCACCACTCTACCATTACGCCACTCTACCACCTCACCACTCTACCACCGCACCACTCTACCACCGCACCACTCTACCACCAAGCCACTCTACCACCACACCACTCTACCATTACGCCACTCTACCACCACACCACTCTACCACCACACCACTCTACCACCACACTACTCTACCATTACGCCACTCTACCACCAAGCCACTCTACCACCACACCACTCTACCAACACACCACTCTACCACCACACCACTCTACCACTACACCACTCTACCATTACGCCACTCTACCACCACACCACTCTACCACCACACCACTCTACCACCACACCACTCTATCACCACACCACTCTACCATTACGCCACTCTACCACCACACCACTCTACCACCACACCACTCTATCACCACACCACTCTACCACCTCACCACTCTACCACCTCACCACTCTACCACCTCACCACTCTACCACCACACCACTCTACCATTACGCCACTCTACCACCACACCACTCTACCACCACACCACTCTACCACCACACCACTCTACCACCACACCACTCTACCACCACACCACTCTACCATTACGCCACTCTACCACCACACCACTCTACCACCACACCACTCTACCACCACACCACTCTACCACCACGCCACTCTACCACCACACCACTCTACCACCACACCACTCTACCACCACACCACTCTACCACCACACCACTCTACCACCACGCCACTCTACCACCACACCACTCTACCATTACGCCACTCTACCACCAAGCCACTCTACCACCACACCACTCTACCACCACACCACTCTACCACCACACCACTCTACCACCACACCACTCTACCACCACACCACTCTACCACCACGCCACTCTACCACCACACCACTCTACCACCACACCACTCTACCACCACACCACTCTACCACCACACCACTCTACCACCACGCCACTCTACCACCACACCACTCTACCATTACGCCACTCTACCACCAAGCCACTCTACCACCACACCACTCTACCACCACACCACTCTACCACCACGCCACTCTACCACCACGCCACTCTACCACCACACCACTCTACCACCTCACCACTCAACCATAACACCACTCTACCACCACGCCACTCTACCACCACGCCACTCTACCACCTCACCACTCTACCACCACACCACTCTACCACCACACCACTCTACCACCACGCCACTCTACCACCACGCCACTCTACCACCTCACCACTCTACCACCACACCACTCTACCATTACGCCACTCTACCACCACACCACTCTACCACCACACCACTCTACCACCACACCACTCTACCAACACACCACTCTACCATTACGCCACTCTACCACCACACCACTCTATCACCACACCACTCTACCATTACGCCACTCTACCACCACACCACTCTACCACCACACCACTCTATCACCACACCACTCTACCACCTCACCACTCTACCACCTCACCACTCTACCACCTCACCACTCTACCACCACACCACTCTACCATTACGCCACTCTACCACCACACCACTCTACCACCACACCACTCTACCACCACACCACTCTACCACCACACCACTCTACCACCACACCACTCTACCATTACGCCACTCTACCACCACACCACTCTACCACCACACCACTCTACCACCACACCACTCTACCACCACGCCACTCTACCACCACACCACTCTACCACCACACCACTCTACCACCACACCACTCTACCACCACACCACTCTACCACCACGCCACTCTACCACCACACCACTCTACCATTACGCCACTCTACCACCAAGCCACTCTACCACCACACCACTCTACCACCACACCACTCTACCACCACGCCACTCTACCACCACGCCACTCTACCACCACACCACTCTACCACCTCACCACTCAACCATAACACCACTCTACCACCACGCCACTCTACCACCACGCCACTCTACCACCTCACCACTCTACCACCACACCACTCTACCACCACACCACTCTACCACCACGCCACTCTACCACCACGCCACTCTACCACCTCACCACTCTACCACCACACCACTCTACCATTACGCCACTCTACCACCACACCACTCTACCACCACACCACTCTACCACCACACCACTCTACCAACACACCACTCTACCATTACACCACTCTACCACCACGCCACTCTACCACCTCACCACTCTACCACCACACCACTCTACCATTACGCCACTCTACCACCAAGCCACTCTACCACCACACCACTCTACCACCACACCACTCTACCACCACACCACTCTACCATTACGCCACTCTACCACCACACCACTCTACCACCACACCACTCTATCACCACACCACTCTACCACCTCACCACTCTACCACCACACCACTCTATCACCACACCACTCTACCACCACACCACTCTACCACCACACCACTCTACCACCACACCACTCTACCACTACACCACTCTACCACCACACCACTCTACCATTACGCCACTCTACCACCAAGCCACTCTACCACCACACCACTCTACCACCACACCACTCTACCACCACACCACTCTACCACCACACCACTCTACCATTACGCCACTCTACCACCACACCACTCTACCACCACACCACTCTATCACCACACCACTCTACCACCACACCACTCTACCACCACACCACTCTACCAACACACCACTCTACCACCACACCACTCTACCACCAAACCACTCTACCACCACACCACTCTACCATTACGCCACTCTACCACCACACCACTCTACCACCACACCACTCTACCATAACACCACTCTACCATTACGCCACTCTACCACCACACCACTCTACCACCACACCACTCTACCACCACGCCACTCTACCACCAAGCCACTCTACCACCACACCACTCTACCACTACACCACTCTACCACCACACCACTCTACCATTACGCCACTCTACCACCAAGCCACTCTACCACCACACCACTCTACCACCACACCACTCTACCACCACACCACTCTACCACCACACCACTCTACCACCACGCCACTCTACCACCACGCCACTCTACCACCACACCACTCTACCGCCACACCACTCTACCACCAAGCCACTCTACCACCACGCCACTCTACCACCACACCACTCTACCACCTCACCACTCTACCACTACACCACTCTACCACCACACCACTCTACCACCTCACCACTCTACCACTACACCACTCTACCACCACACCACTCTACCATAACACCACTCTACCACCACACCACTCTACCACCACACCACTCTACCACCACACCACTCTACCATTACGCCACTCTACCACCTCACCACTCTACCACTACACCACTCTACCACCACACCACTCTACCACCTCACCACTCTACCACTACACCACTCTACCACCACACCACTCTACCATAACACCACTCTACCACCTCACCACTCTACCACTACACCACTCTACCACCACACCACTCTACCACCGCACCACTCTACCACCATGCCACTCTACCACCACGCCACTCAACCACCACACCACTCTACCACCACACCACTCTACCACCACACCACTCTATCACCACACCACTCTACCACCACACCACTCTACCATTACGCCACTCTACCACCACACCACTCTACCACCACACCACTCTACCACCACACCACTCTACCACCACGCCACTCTACCGCCACACCACTCTACCACCACGCCACTCTACCACCACACCACTCTACCACCGCACCACTCTACCACCATGCCACTCTACCACCACGCCACTCAACCACCACACCACTCTACCACCACACCACTCTACCGCCACACCACTCTATCACCACACCACTCTACCACCACACCACTCTACCACTACACCACTCTACCATTACGCCACTCTACCACCTCACCACTCTACCACCACACCACTCTACCACCACACCACTCTACCACCACACCACTCTACCATTACGCCACTCTACCACCACACCACTCTACCACCACACCACTCTACCACCACACCACTCTACCACCACACCACTCTACCACCTCACCACTCTACCACCACACCACTCTACCACCACACCACTCTACCACCACACCACTCTACCATTACGCCACTCTACCACCTCACCACTCTACCACCACACCACTCTACCACCACACCACTCTACCACCACACCACTCTACCATTACGCCACTCTACCACCTCACCACTCTACCACCACACCACTCTACCACCACACCACTCTACCACCACACCACTCTACCATTACGCCACTCTACCACCACACCACTCTATCACCACACCACTCTACCACCTCACCACTCTACCACCACGCCACTCTACCACCACACCACTCTACCACCACACTACTCTACCATTACGCCACTCTACCACCAAGCCACTCTACCAACACACCACTCTACCACCACACCACTCTACCACCACACCACTCTACCACCACACCACTCTACCATTACGCCACTCTACCACCAAGCCACTCTACCACCACACCACTCTACCACCACACCACTCTACCATTACGCCACTCTACCACCAAGCCACTCTATCACCACACCACTCTACCACCTCACCACTCTACCATTACGCCACTCTACCACCTCACCACTCTACCACCACGCCACTCTGCCAACACACCACTCTACCACCACACCACTCTACCACCACACCACTCTACCACCACACCACTCTACCACCACACCACTCTACCATTACGCCACTCTACCACCAAGCCACTCTACCACCACACCACTCTACCACCACACCACTCTACCATTACGCCACTCTACCACCAAGCCACTCTATCACCACACCACTCTACCACCTCACCACTCTACCATTACGCCACTCTACCACCAAGCCACTCTATCACCACACCACTCTACCACCTCACCACTCTACCATTACGCCACTCTACCACCTCACCACTCTACCACCGCACCACTCTACCACCGCACCACTCTACCACCAAGCCACTCTACCACCACACCACTCTACCATTACGCCACTCTACCAACACACCACTCTACCACCACACCACTCTATCACCACACCACTCTACCATTACGCCACTCTACCACCACACCACTCTACCACCACACCACTCTATCACCACACCACTCTACCACCTCACCACTCTACCACCTCACCACTCTACCACCTCACCACTCTACCACCACACCACTCTACCATTACGCCACTCTACCACCACACCACTCTACCACCACACCACTCTACCACCACACCACTCTACCACCACACCACTCTACCACCACACCACTCTACCATTACGCCACTCTACCACCACACCACTCTACCACCACACCACTCTACCACCACACCACTCTACCACCACGCCACTCTACCACCACACCACTCTACCACCACACCACTCTACCACCACACCACTCTACCACCACACCACTCTACCACCACGCCACTCTACCACCACACCACTCTACCATTACGCCACTCTACCACCAAGCCACTCTACCACCACACCACTCTACCACCACACCACTCTACCACCACGCCACTCTACCACCACGCCACTCTACCACCACACCACTCTACCACCTCACCACTCAACCATAACACCACTCTACCACCACGCCACTCTACCACCACGCCACTCTACCACCTCACCACTCTACCACCACACCACTCTACCACCACACCACTCTACCACCACGCCACTCTACCACCACGCCACTCTACCACCTCACCACTCTACCACCACACCACTCTACCATTACGCCACTCTACCACCACACCACTCTACCACCACACCACTCTACCACCACACCACTCTACCAACACACCACTCTACCATTACGCCACTCTACCACCACACCACTCTATCACCACACCACTCTACCATTACGCCACTCTACCACCACACCACTCTACCACCACACCACTCTATCACCACACCACTCTACCACCTCACCACTCTACCACCTCACCACTCTACCACCTCACCACTCTACCACCACACCACTCTACCATTACGCCACTCTACCACCACACCACTCTACCACCACACCACTCTACCACCACACCACTCTACCACCACACCACTCTACCACCACACCACTCTACCATTACGCCACTCTACCACCACACCACTCTACCACCACACCACTCTACCACCACACCACTCTACCACCACGCCACTCTACCACCACACCACTCTACCACCACACCACTCTACCACCACACCACTCTACCACCACACCACTCTACCACCACGCCACTCTACCACCACACCACTCTACCATTACGCCACTCTACCACCAAGCCACTCTACCACCACACCACTCTACCACCACACCACTCTACCACCACGCCACTCTACCACCACGCCACTCTACCACCACACCACTCTACCACCTCACCACTCAACCATAACACCACTCTACCACCACGCCACTCTACCACCACGCCACTCTACCACCTCACCACTCTACCACCACACCACTCTACCACCACACCACTCTACCACCACGCCACTCTACCACCACGCCACTCTACCACCTCACCACTCTACCACCACACCACTCTACCATTACGCCACTCTACCACCACACCACTCTACCACCACACCACTCTACCACCACACCACTCTACCAACACACCACTCTACCATTACACCACTCTACCACCACGCCACTCTACCACCTCACCACTCTACCACCACACCACTCTACCATTACGCCACTCTACCACCAAGCCACTCTACCACCACACCACTCTACCACCACACCACTCTACCACCACACCACTCTACCATTACGCCACTCTACCACCACACCACTCTACCACCACACCACTCTATCACCACACCACTCTACCACCTCACCACTCTACCACCACACCACTCTATCACCACACCACTCTACCACCACACCACTCTACCACCACACCACTCTACCACCACACCACTCTACCACTACACCACTCTACCACCACACCACTCTACCATTACGCCACTCTACCACCAAGCCACTCTACCACCACACCACTCTACCACCACACCACTCTACCACCACACCACTCTACCACCACACCACTCTACCATTACGCCACTCTACCACCACACCACTCTACCACCACACCACTCTATCACCACACCACTCTACCACCACACCACTCTA
The DNA here is from genome assembly GCA_964019135.1 of Arenicola marina. Classification (NCBI taxonomy): domain Eukaryota; kingdom Metazoa; phylum Annelida; class Polychaeta; family Arenicolidae; genus Arenicola; species Arenicola marina. The sequence goes on along the minus strand of OZ025251.1, from coordinate 39,126,508 downwards.
CCACCACACCACTCTACCAACACACCACTCTACCACCACACCACTCTACCACCAAACCACTCTACCACCACACCACTCTACCATTACGCCACTCTACCACCACACCACTCTACCACCACACCACTCTACCATAACACCACTCTACCATTACGCCACTCTACCACCACACCACTCTACCACCACACCACTCTACCACCACGCCACTCTACCACCAAGCCACTCTACCACCACACCACTCTACCACTACACCACTCTACCACCACACCACTCTACCATTACGCCACTCTACCACCAAGCCACTCTACCACCACACCACTCTACCACCACACCACTCTACCACCACACCACTCTACCACCACACCACTCTACCACCACGCCACTCTACCACCACGCCACTCTACCACCACACCACTCTACCGCCACACCACTCTACCACCAAGCCACTCTACCACCACGCCACTCTACCACCACACCACTCTACCACCTCACCACTCTACCACTACACCACTCTACCACCACACCACTCTACCACCTCACCACTCTACCACTACACCACTCTACCACCACACCACTCTACCATAACACCACTCTACCACCACACCACTCTACCACCACACCACTCTACCACCACACCACTCTACCATTACGCCACTCTACCACCTCACCACTCTACCACTACACCACTCTACCACCACACCACTCTACCACCTCACCACTCTACCACTACACCACTCTACCACCACACCACTCTACCATAACACCACTCTACCACCTCACCACTCTACCACTACACCACTCTACCACCACACCACTCTACCATAACACCACTCTACCACCACACCACTCTACCACCACACCACTCTACCACCACACCACTCTACCACCACGCCACTCTACCACCACACCACTCTACCACCTCACCACTCTACCACTACACCACTCTACCACCACACCACTCTACCACCTCACCACTCTACCACTACACCACTCTACCACCACACCACTCTACCATAACACCACTCTACCACCACACCACTCTACCACCACACCACTCTACCACCACACCACTCTACCATTACGCCACTCTACCACCACACCACTCTACCACCACACCACTCTACCACCACACCACTCTACCATTACGCCACTCTACCACCACACCACTCTACCACCTCACCACTCTACCACCACACCACTCTACCACCACACCACTCTACCACCAAGCCACTCTACCACCACACCACTCTACCACCACACCACTCTACCACCACACCACTCTACCACCACGCCACTCTACCACCTCACCACTCTACCACCGCACCACTCTACCACCACACCACTCTACCACCTCACCACTCTACCACCACACCACTCTACCATTACGCCACTCTACCACCACACCACTCTACCACCACGCCACTCTACCACCACACCACTCTATCACCACACCACTCTACCACCACGCCACTCTACCACCACACCACTCTACCACCACACCACTCTACCACCACACCACTCTACCATTACGCCACTCTACCACCACACCACTCTACCACCACACCACTCTACCACCACACCACTCTACCAACACACCACTCTACCACCACACCACTCTACCACCACACCACTCTACCAACACACCACTCTACCACCACACCACTCTACCACCTCACCACTCTACCACCACACCACTCTACCATTACGCCACTCTACCACCACACCACTCTACCACCACACCACTCTACCACCACACCACTCTACCATTACGCCACTCTACCACCACACCACTCTACCACCTCACCACTCTACCACCTCACCACTCTACCACCACACCACTCTACCACCACACCACTCTACCACCACACCACTCTACCATTACGCCACTCTACCACCAAGCCACTCTACCACCACACCACTCTACCACCACACCACTCTACCATTACGCCACTCTACCACCAAGCCACTCTACCACCACACCACTCTACCACCACACCACTCTACCACCACACCACTCTACCACCACGCCACTCTACCACCTCACCACTCTACCACCGCACCACTCTACCACCACACCACTCTACCACCTCACCACTCTACCACCACACCACTCTACCATTACGCCACTCTACCACCACACCACTCTACCACCACACCACTCTACCACCACGCCACTCTACCACCTCACCACTCAACCATAACACCACTCTACCACCACACCACTCTACCACCACACCACTCTACCACCACACCACTCTACCACCACACCACTCTACCACCACACCACTCTACCACCACACCACTCTACCACCATGCCACTCTACAACTACACCACTCTACCACCGCACCACTCTACCACCGCACCACTCTATCACTGCCCCATTGTACCACCATGCCAATCTAACACCACACCACTCTACCGCCACACCACGCTACCAATCCACTTTACCACCATGCCACTCTACAACTACACCACTCTACCACCGCACCACTCTACCACCGCACCATTCTACCACCGCACCACTCTACCACCATGCCAATCTACCACCACACCACTCTACCGCCACACCACTCTACCACCACACCACTCTACCACCACACCACTCTACCACCCAAACACTCTACCACCACACCACTCTACCACCACACCACTCTACCACCACGCCACTCTACCGCCACACCACTCTACCACCACACCACTCTACCACCACACCACTCTACCACCCAAACACTCTACCACCACACCACTCTACCACCACACCACTCTACCACCGCACCATTCTACCACCGCACCACTCTACCACCATGCCAATCTACCACCACACCACTCTACCGCCACACCACTCTACCACCACACCACTCTACCACCACACCACTCTACCACCACACCACTCTACCACCACGCCACTCTACCGCCACACCACTCTACCACCACACCACTCTACCACCACGCCATTCTACCACCACATCACTACCACCACACCACTCTACCACCACACCACTCTACCACCACACCACTCTACCACCACGCCACTCTACCGCCACACCACTCTACCACCACACCACTCTACCACCACGCCATTCTACCACCACATCACTACCACCACACCACTCTACCGCCACGCCACTCTACCACCACACCACTCTACCACCGCACCACTCTACCACCGTACCACTCTACCACCACTCTACCACCAAACCACTCTACCACCAAGCCACTACCACCACACCACTCTACCACCAAGCCACTACCACCACACCACTCTACCACTACACCACTCTACCACCACACCACTCTGCCACAAGACACACCTTGGAGGCTCACTCGCCTGCCATTTAGACCATGCCCCCCCCCCCAACGCTACCACTGAGATATACAGTGAAACAGCGGAACTATGCGACCAGAAGGCTCATCCGGGTACCTCAGGATGAAGGTTTACAGTGAAACCGTTTTTCGCTGATAGGTTGAGGAACTTACAAGCGAGAAGAATCCAAAGGCATTGATCTCTGAAATGAATCTTGCATTAGAGGTATTCCTTGAACCAGCTGTGTCCACTGCCAATTGCTATACAGGAAGAGGACAACGAAAAAAAGACACCGCTAAAAATGCCCATGCATAATGACACTAATTGTGTTAGGGTTGTGGCCAATTGTCAACTCCAACTAGATTTCCTTCCTCCTCCCTTCCCAGCAGGGAAGCCAGATCCAGGCATAGAACTCCCTTTAAAAGGGACGGATACCACTCTGCACCAATCCTAAGAACAGACAAACTATCCGGTCGACCGCCAGCTGGGGTGTAGCGGTCCAGTGGGATGATGGCGGGAGACTGCCAGGAGGGGCAGCCTAGAGCGGCCATTCCCCGTCCTTGTGGGAGGCAATCTGTGCTAGATCCTTTGTAAACCATAATTAACGTTCTCTTGATGAGACTTTACGAGTTCACGTACAACTGCGCGGGCCCGCAGGCCTTCATTCCGAGCCCCCCGCCCCCCTGCCCCCCCCCCCACCCCGGCAGTTTTCTCCACGGGGGCTATTACCGTATGGTGAATGGAAAGGTCGCAACTCCACAGATACGAGTTACCGACGGAATCAAGACAAATTACATATATTACAAGAGAATAATGACCAGGAAATAAAGACCCGTTTATTTCTGGGTAAAAAAGGACTTTTTGCAACGTTAACACGTATTTATGCGGGGTAGGCGATTATCGGTTATCTTTGTACGATCGAACTATATATCTCGCACTTGTTTAGTCAAACATGGTATATCAACCAATCAGGGACTAGCTCTCCTCGCTTCCGGTCAGAGTCAGAACAAGGCGGCCGTTTTTATTTTTCTGTTTCATTTTAATCTGTGATAATCAGTGTTTTCCTTTGTTATGTCTTTATTAACCATTGTTACATTAATTATAATGCAGCTTATTCTCTGTAAACTGCACCTGTTCAATTTGGTCCCGTAGTCTTTTAATATAATAAACAAAAATAGGTTGATCACAGAAATCAGTAGCGGTAATCCCAATACATTAATAAGAACTGTGCCATTATACTAAAATAATACTCGCCATGAATTTCGAATACGTAACATTGGATTGGTACTATAGGGTATCGATATACACACGGTATACACACGTATCGATAACAAAATATATACGAAGCTGTAGATTCGTTGCATTACGAATGAACTATTTTACTAGGGAATTACAGCCTTAACGCCTTGATCATGTTCAGTCGTTGGAAGGATTAAATATACATAGACTTACAGATCTCATAATATGTCAACGGCCTTCTGTTAAGTCAATCTATTGCCTATCGTCCCTTCTCCTTAAACTTAATGATACGCCGCGTCAAATGAATACTAAGGTACTTGTAATCAGCATCCAGACGCTGGATGGGGTAGCCTGATAGCTCCGTGGGTTAGAGCGCTCGCATTGGGTCTGGGACCTGAGACCCTGACGGGACGTGGGTCGGTGGTTCGAGCCCCGCTGTGGCCATATCTGTGTGATCGGTGGATAAAGATCCCATGTCTTTCTTCGCAAAGAGTAGGGGTTTACCCCCGGGCGATATAACCACAATTGGTTAAATCGTCCTGAAAATGCAACCAACCAGACGTTTGATACTGTATATATATATATGTGCTGACTAAAATCCAAGTTTATAATGCTGTAGCCGCACATCGCAGTCTAGTCTAATCTAGAGACAGTAAATACAGATATTCCGGTTGTCCATGTTGATCTATATGACATAAATCATATGATTTTCACTTTTGAACTATGCATCTAAAAACAGGAATAATATAATATTATGGAAAAATACAGCTAAAATATATTTTGTAAAGCCAAATATTTACTGCGCATAATATTTCCAACCTCTCCCCCTGAGTTAGATTATGATCAATATATATATAGCAAATATCGTCTAAAAAGCCAAAGAAATACTACTTCTAATACACATCTGGTTGTGCTATATATTTGGTTGTGCTTGCTGTGAGGCGGAGGCAGAATCCATGCCCACCTTACATTCGACAATGACAGAAAGCTGTCCGACTGTAACTACGTATTACAGCAATTACCCCAATGGTGAAGGACGAATTCGGCTAAACCTCGCGCTTCCTGATCCCACATTGTGGAAGACGTCGGCAAAAAGTGAATAGAGCAATTTGACACACATGTCCTTGAGATGATATCGGGGAGAGAGCGGAGTCGGCGGGGGCGACTGGAGAGCTCGGAGTCGTAATTGTGTGGGACACTATGGCAAGGGATGTGACATGACCACCCGTCAGAGCTAATGGTACAGCTGTCACGACGGTCTGAAACCTCTAGCCGCAAGCCACGGAGTCAGCGCGCCAACCACTGTAATGTGGCGTGCAACGAGCCGGGGGTGCAGCGGGAAGCGGTAATAAACCCACTTCAGGCAGCGTGATGCGCCATCTCGTTTCATCTGAACTTTGGTCAATAGTTATTACGGATATGAGCAATCGTCGGGGGGGAGGTAGGGGGGTGGGGGGCGGAGG